>BQKN01059994.1:79912-99111 GCA_022839385.1 Asparagus kiusianus
TCCCTGTGTTGGACATGCATTATCTTTAGTCCATGTGTTGGACATTTGCTAAACCTTGAGCATGATACATATTTGAGTTTGGAGCACGGCATATTTATTAAGTTTGGACATGATAGCTACCTAGGCTGGACATGACACTTATTGTGGCTTTGACATGGTTACATTTATCGATAGAGATAGGTTGTATTCTTTTCTCTATTGTTTCTTGTTTTAGACCTCGGGTTTAGTATTTAGGGATTTACAATTTGAGATACAAGGTATATACATGAGGGTTTCCTTGTTTGGATTATTTCGCTCGACGTACCTATGCTCGTGTTGTAATTTTCTAAATACTAAAACCCATTATTTGCTAGGATCAATGATTTTAACTATTATGTAATAACTGTATTTTCTGTATACAACGAGCCCTTTCCCTAGAGGTTGGTTGTGATGTTGCTCGCTAGCGCTTTGACGCTCGTTGTCCCTCCCCCTTTCAGGTAATGAGCCAGAAGCCCGGAGAGTCGCAGGTTGATGGCGATGCACTTTAGCTTCAGCTGTCTATTTAGATATATTTTATTTATGGAGCTCCACTGTAGACTTTGTTTAGACATTTGAGGACTTTATTCTAGATGTTGTAAAGGCTGTGTGCCTTATTTCCTTTACTTAGACTTGTTGTATTTGAGATTTGTTAAGAACTCCAGTTTATTCATTTCAGACATTGACTTTGTATTTCTGTATGTTGGATGATGAAATGTTATTTTGATCTCTATCATTTCATCAGTTATCTCTTGTATCATCTCTTACTTGCTTTTGTACCTACACCTATTATTGACTCTACTAGAGTGATAGAATTATGATGGTGAAACATGTTATTGTACGGTGTGGTGCATGGCAGGTTTGACATTCTTGGTTTCACCTTGGACTGCAGCCTTGTGTGAACCCAGGGGCGTCACAGACGGTGACGGTCGACCGTGAGAAGAAAAACTATAAAACTGGTCTCTGGACTGCTGATGGTCGACCGTGGCGGTTGACTGCACTGTAGTGTGGTCGACCGTGGCGGTCGACCACACTTTTCCAGATTTTGACTGATGCTGAAATTTTATGTATCTGACTTTGTAAAATTAATTAAAAATAGTAAATCAAGTCTAAACATCATGAAATCTTGAGAGACGGTTCTAGACATGTAGATGAACATTTTAGAGAAAGAATTTATGAAATATCGCTTCCTAATTGAGAGAATTTAATGTTTGAACACAGATATATAGTTTCTGAAAAAACTGCTGAAAATACGGTTTTGTAAATTTAATTGAAAATAACAAAACAACTCCAAAATTAATAAAACTTAGTGAAATGTTTGTATATATGAAGATAAACATGTAAATAAAGAAATTTTTCAAATTGCATTTTCTAATTGTAAAAACTCATCTATTTTGCAAAAACATGCACGAACATGTGCACGAACATGAACTTATTTAAAACTTGATTTTGTAAATTCAATTAAACATGACAAATTAATTCCAAAATTGATAAAAGTTTGGGAAATATTTATAAACATGAAATTGAACATGTTATAAAAATAATTTCTCAAATTGAATTTTCCATTTGTGAAAAATCATGTATTTTGTAAAACTTATAAATACATGTGTACATAAACAACTTTACCATATGAAACCATACATGTATATATATATATGAATATGTATTTGTTTCATATTTAAACTTGAAAGCCAAGAACCAAAACTTGTGTATATATATATAACTATATATATAAAAACAAAATATGTGTGTGTATATATGATTGAGCTTAAAGTACTAACACACATAATATAAAATATAAACTAAATATACCCAAGTTTGATTGATCTTCGATGTAGCTCAACTTACACTTGCGGATGAAGCTTGAACTTAGATCTTCAATTTGAATTGCATAGGCTTCACTCCATAATTCCACCAACCTTAATTTGATATAATCGTGAATGCTTGATTCCATCCATCCTCCAACTTGTTGTTTGTCTATAATAGATACAAAACACAAATACTAGACAAACAATATTAGGAGTAAATTATTTGTTAAACATCATCAAAAAAAGAAGGCAAACAATCTCCCCCTTTATGATGATGACAAATAATTTACAAAAAGGATATATGTATGAAAGGAAATGAATATATAAATTATAATTCACATGCATATAAACAAGAAAGAATATACTCACAATATTTCTCCCCCGTTGACAACATCAAAAAGGGGACAATAGGATGAAGAGAGCGAAAAGCTCCCCCTATCAATATGCATGGGTGAGTATAACACATAGAAAGATATAGGGATTGTTCCCCCTATCAAAATCCCTTAATGAATATATGCAATGAATGCTAAGGCATACATATGTGAGCAAGCAAGAAACATGCTAAGCACAACTCACATGCAAAAAATACAATGAGAACACATATAAATATGTCAAAATGAAAATAGTGTCTCATTAAAAAAAATATAAAAGGCATATAAAAGAATAGATTTATGAAAACAAAAGAAGAAGAACATGAGAATCATGCAAAAAGTTTTCAAATAAAAACGAATCAACCAAAAGAAATCATAAATCAAAGTTTATATTCAAAAATAATGTTTGATCAATCAAGAGAATTTTCTTTGTAGAACTTGATCAAAGCACTTATAGAATACATTATAAAGCATATATGAAATTTGAATCATCTATTTGTGCTATATAATGAATTCAAAAGAATAAATCAAAACAAAATTTTCATAGTTCAAAAATAAGATTACAAATCATACAAGAATCATGAACTATGGAAAAAAATTCATCTTTAAAAGTATAAAGCCAAATAATCATTGATTTTTAAAAATCAAGAGAGGTAACTATATCTAGCTCTTGAGCTAGTAACTACCCATATAAACATTTAAGCATACGGTAAACATGATTTGGGAATAAACACCCAATAGACCTGGAGGGTTATATAAACACAAACCTCTCATCAAAACAAAACTAATAATCATGAAAATAAAAGAATTTGATCAATAAAAAATGTTTTTATGTTCAAAAGTTTAAAGTTTAATTTTTTAAAACTAAGAAAAAAATAAAAAACACTAAAATTCTTGGTTTAAACTCAAATTTGTTTTGGTACCCAAGTATTCTTGGTACCAAAAAGTTTAGGGACATGACCCCTATTATTTAAGCTCAAATCCCTAGGGTTATGAACCCTCTTGGGCACATATAGTGCACTAACACGCTCAAAACAAAATTTACTCAAATGACCTTTCTGATTGTAATAAGTTAAATAGAAAGGAAATATTTGCTTATGTTGATCAAACGGTTGTGCACAGGACTCATTTGTAAAAATAGATTGTTCTTTAAAATTATTTTGCAAATGGGAAACTCTCTTCAAATCAAAACAAAACTTGGTCAAATGACCTAATCTACCACATTGATCACATTTAAACTTTTGTGGTCTTTTAAAATCATTTGGCAAAAGTAAAGTCTTTTTCAAATCATAGCAAAATTTTGGCAAATGGCTAAAACATCCACAAAGATCACATTTAAACACATGAGCATGCTTATGATGAACTTTATGAGTGTGTGCATATATATATGTATGTGATGAAGAAACTTGATGAGATGCACAATGAGCTTTAGCATTCTTATATTTGTGTGCATCATAGCAAAATTTAGATAAATGGCCTTTACGAGTGGATGATTTTGCATTAGACTTGACACACATATCCACAAGCTTCTTGTGGTTAATGCATGTAGTTAGAGTTGAATCTAAAGAGTAAATACGGTTTTTAACATTGTTTAACTCATCATTAGGCATATTAGCATTAACTTTAGAAGTAGAATATAAATAATCATTTATAAAAGAAGCAGTATTATTTTTTATGTTCTCTACTTCTAACATGGTATTATCTTTTTCATAAGTTAAACTAGCAACATTTGAAGTTAAAGAAACATGATCCAATTTTAATTCTTTATTGTTTTCTTTAAGGATTATATTTTCATTAGAAATAGTTTCAAACTTAGATGCTAACATTTCATGATCGGATTTCAAATCTTCATGCCTGCTTTGTAAATCAATAAAATTTTTATGCAATATGTTATAGGCATGCAATAATTTTTCACTAGCACAAGCAAGTTCATCACTAGATAAATCATTAGTGGTTTCGAACATGTAAACCTCACTAGGGCTATCGCCTAGTGGCCGTGTACATGATGCTCCATATGAACTTAAAGTCGGATCCTCCAAAGCTTGTCGGATCGTCTCCAAGTCCCCTTGATGTACTTTAATAAATTTCCATAAGGTGTAAGCACTATCAAAATACACAAACTTATTAGAGAGAGATGAGTTAAAAGCAATTAGCAAATATTCTAACAAAATATTGTTCGTAGTAATCATTCTATGATCATCTTTACTCCACTTAGATTTCTCCAAAATGGGTACAATATAAGCATAATCTATAATTTCCTATAATTCAAAATGTTTAGAATGAACAAAAAGTTTGAATCTAACACTCCATTGGGCAGGGAAAATTATCCAAACGAGGAGCAACGTTAGTGACATAACCTAAACAAGATGCACCGTACATATCCATAATGTATATATGTGCAAGCAATGCAAAAATCAAAAATTAGATTAGCACAAAAAGATAACTTGGATCTTTAACTTAAGGCGATTAGTCCTTAAATCAAAGAGCACCAATGTAAAACCCCGAAAATTTGAATATAGTGTGATAAATAATTATAAATATGTTATATAGTGAACATATTGTATTTTGATGTTAGAGTATGATAGGAATTGATTTGAAATCAATTCAATGTATATTTGTGAATATACGAGTGTAAATACACAAAACATGCACAAAGGCAAATAGTGAGAATCTGAGAATTTTGACCAGTTGAGATTTTTTATGTTTTGCACACTGATTTATTTATAATCTGGAAAAGTGTATAAGATCAAAGTTGTAGGTCTCTTCAAGAGATTTCCAACGAATCTTAGATCACCTCATTTCGAGATCATATGAGAAAGTTACAGCCTTTTCACCAAACCCCAATCTGAGAATGACCCAGAAACCTGCGCAGTCGACCGCCGTGGTCGCTGCGGTCGACCGCGTAGCGAGCCTGGTTCTGTCAGTTGTGGTTTGTGTCGGGTTTTGTTTATACCAAACCCGATTGTTACCCTAGGTATATATACTCATTTTGAAGCTCTCAGAACCCTCTATTGAACCATAATAGCCTCAGCCCCCTCCTCTCTCTTCCTCAAACCCTAGTTTGCATTTTTGGTGATTTGGGAGGAGCTTCGAAGGATTTTTAGCGGATTTTCTCGGTGTTTCAACAAAGGGGATTGTTCTCCTGCAGATCTAGGAGCTCAGAGGTGAGTAACATCTCACCCAACTTCTTCCCTTTTGTATTTCATGCTTTATTTAGGTTTTAATCCGATTTTATTGAGCCTAAATCGTATTTTATATAGATATAGTAGATCTTTATGGCATAAGATATGAGCACCAAGCATTTCAGATTTTAAAAGCTCACCCACGAATTTGTATTCATGAGATGTAGATCTAAAAATGTTTTAGAAAAGATTAATCCTGTTTTTACTGTTTTAAATATATTTAAATCATGTTTATATATGTTGGGATCTTGGTAATGAGATTTTAAAGGTTTGAATTCTTTGTCTTCTACCATATGATATAATAGAAATGTTAGATTTACATTAGTAAACAAATCATCAAGTTTGTATGTGGTTCAAAGCTGACAGAAAACCCTAACTGGGCTTCTGTCTGATTCGCGGTCGACCGTAGTGGACGCGGCGGTCGATCGCTGGATGCTTTGTTGAGCAAAAATTTTTCTGCTCTTTTCGTGGTCGACCGGAGTGACCTCTGCGGTCGACCGCCGCTCAGTTTTGAGCTCAGTATATCTCGGCTCCGTGAGCGGTCGACCGGAGTGGTCTCTGCGGTCGACCGCCGCACAGTTTTGTGCCTGTTGACTTTTTGTTGCCCTTTTCGAGTGTTCGAGAGATCACCTTGTTTATCTCCCACCAGTTAGTGATTTACCTACACATGGGGTTTGACTGTTGACATAAGTACTGATCCGCACATCGAGGCACGTGCGACACGAGACCTTGTGTATCTTTTGTGTATATATATTTTCGACACTTACACTTTGTAAAGCTCATGTTTAGTCCTCGTGTTGGACATTCACTTTACTTAGTCCTCGTGTTGGACACGCATTGCTATTTAATCCTCGTGTTGGATATGCATTACCATCCGGTCCATGCATTGGACAACGGTCACATCCGGTCCATGCATTGGACAACGGTCACATCCGGTCCATGCGTTGGACAACGGTTATATTCAGTCCATGCGTTGGACAATGGTTATATTCAGTTCAAGCGTTGGACAATGGTTATATTCAGTTCAAGCGTTGGACATTGGTTACAGTCGATCCATGCGTTGGACACTTGTTGCTTTCAGTCCATGAGTTGGATGTTTACTTCATGCAGTCTATGTGTTGAATGTTTAATCTATATAGTCTATGTTTTGGACACTTAATCGTTTTCTAACATGACATTCATGTGAGTTTAACATGACACCGTGTTTGGAAGTAGAGATGTGTTTCGTTTTCCTTTTAATTTATCTGTTCGTGTATTAGACTCCGGGTTTGGTACTTAGGAACTTTTAATTTGAGATACAAGGTATATACATGAGGGTTTCCTTGTTTGGATTATTTTGCTCGATGTACCTACGCTCGTATTGTAATTTCCTAAGTACCAAAACCCATTATTTCTAGGATAAATGATTTATATTATTATGTGTTAACTGTATTTTCTTATACAACGACCCCTTTCCCTTGGGGTTGGTTGTGATGTTGCTCGCTAGCTTTGACGCTCGTTGTCCCTCCCCCCTTTCAGGTAACGAGCCAGGAGCCCGGAGAGTCGCAGGTTAAGGGAGACCATTACTAGTGTCTATGTATCCTTTTATTAGATGTATTTTATTTTGTACTCCACTTGAGACATTTTTAGACTTAAGAGGTTTATGTTCTAGAGTTGTAAAGGCTGTGTGCCTTATTTCCTGTATCAGATATTATGTACTTTGAGACATATTGAGATCTCCAGATTGTTGTTATTCATTTCAGACTTTGACTATGTATTCCAGTTTATTTGGTTGAGGAGATGTGTTAATTCGATGTTCTATCATTTCATCAAGTACTTGTTGTAAAACCTTTTACTTGCTTTGTACCTACACCTATTGTTGATTCCTCTAGAGAGATAGTAATTGTGATGGCGAAACATGTTATTGCACGGTGTGGTGCATGGCAGGTTTGACATTCTTGGTTTTACCTCGGACTGCAGCCTTGTGTGAACCCAGGGGCGTCACAACCAAGCTCTGATACCAATTGTTAGACCCTCTAGGGGGGTGATTAGGGTCTTATGCTAATCTAATCCTATTTTATACCAATTAAAACTATAGATATACAATATGTTATAAGAAAGAATAAGCAATATGAGCAAATAAATATATCTTAGCAATGAGATATACTATAAAATGTATGCAATAATATATAAACTAACATAAGGATGAAATAAACAATCTATAAATGTGATAGGACAATTTACAATGGAGACAAGAATGTAATGAACACTAAGCACAAATGAAACGCCAAAGCAAACTCAAACACAAGCAAATGATCACGGAGTTCGGACCTTCTGTCCTACGTCTCCGCTCCCCACTCTCAGGGAGAAATCCACTATTAAAACTGGGTTTTCTATGCTCACCCGAATAACATTTACACCTCACAATATCGGTTTTCAATGCTCACTGATCAACGTTCACACCTCACACTCTCACTCGGTTTTCTAGCTCACCGAAAACTTTACAACAACACACTCGGTTTTCTAGCTCACCAAAAACCTTACAATCTCACAATATAACAAATGATTTGTTCTCTATAATAGATGAGAATATAATGTAAGCTCACTCTCAATGATACAATCCCACAACCCAAATATACTATGAATGTAAATACAATAAGCTCAATGGTTGTGTGTGTGTAAGCAAAGAGAAATAAATCAAAACTAAACTTAATATAATTCTAGCTTAATAACAATGATAATCAAATATATATAAAAGAGCTAGAAATAGAGTTTAGAAAACTTCTCAATTGATCAAGAGATCGAGAGAGCCTAGTTGGATGCTCAAACACCAATAGACGATCTCCTCAAGCTCTTGTGAAATAGATTTCACAAACTCAAACTTTCAAATGCTTAAAAGCTTCTTAAACACACTTTTAAACAAAATTAAAACAAGCTTAAACCCTTATTAAGATCTTTTAAAACATTCTCATGGTGTATTAAATGATAAATGCAATGGGGTATATATAGGGTAGAAGAAAACAACCCCTAAAACCCCCAAAAACCACTAAAAGATAAAATTCAGCAAGTTACAGTTACTGTACAACGGTAACATCGGCGGTCGACGATGGCGGTCGACCGTGAGAAGAAAAACTATAAAACTGGTCTCTGGACTGCTGACGGTCGACCGTGGCGGTCGACCGCACTTTTCCAGATTTTGACAGATGCTGAAATTTTGTGTATCTAACTTTGTAAAATAAATTAAAATTAGTAAATCAACTCCAAAAATCATAAAATTTTGAGAGAAGATTCTAGTTATATAGTAAATCAACTCCAAATATCACTTCCCAATTGAGAGAAATAAATGTTTCAACACAGATATACAGTTTTTGAAAAAACTGCTAAAAATACGGTTTCGTAAATTCAATTAAAAATAAAAAAATAACTACAAAATTAGTAAAACTTGGGGAAATGTTTGTATATATGAAGATAAACTTGTAAATAAAGAAATTTTTCAAATTGCACTTTCCAATTGTGAAAACTCATCTGTTTTGTAAAAACATGCACGAACATGTGCACGAACATGAACTTATTTAAAACTTGATTTTGTAAATTCAATTAAACATGACAAATTAACTCCAAAATTGATAAAACTTTGGGAAACATTTATAAACATGAAATTGAACATGTTATAAAAAGAATTTCTCAAATTGAATTTCTTATTTATGAAAACTCATGTATTTTGTAAAACTTATAAATACATGTGTACATAAACAACTTTACCATATGAAACCAAACATGTATATATATATATATATATATAAATAAAATATGTGTGTGTATATATGATTGAGCTTAAAGTACTAATACACATAATATAAAACCTAAACTAAATATACCCAAGTTTGATTGATCTTCGATGTAGCTCAACTTGGTATACTTGCGGATGAAGCTTGAACTTGGATCTTCAATTTGAATTGCATAGGCTTCACTCCATAATTCTGCCAACCTCCATTTGATATAATCGAGAATGCTCGATTCCATCCATCCTCCAACTCGTTGTTTCTTTATAATAGATACAAAACACAAATACTAGGCAAACAACATTAGGAGTAATTATTAAACATTATCAAAACAAGAAGTCCAACAACCCCATCCTTTCTATTTGCAATCTTCTATCAGCTGTAGCAGAGGAACGGACCTGTCTGCAGTACTCGGCGTGAACATCATGTCGAAACGATGAAGAACAAACCACGCCATCAGATATGCGTAAAGTAGCTCCACCTTCGCCATTGGAATTTGAGCCGATGGCTTACCTCCTTCTTGTGTGAAGGTATTAACTACTTGGCGAAGACCATAGTATATGTCGGTGATCATCACTGAGAGAAGAGAAAGATTTTTTCGGTAACAAGTTGAACAGCTGGATAAAATACTTCTACAGGTAGAACATCCGTGGATTGATATGGGACCATACATTTCTTTAACCAGATGGTAAGATAACTAGCCAACAGATTCGTCGGTTGAATGGGCTTTATTGTATGTCATAAGAATGTTTGAAACCTGGTCCTAGCGAGGAAATCATCCTCGATACCAGCGGTAGTGTAGGACTAGGCACCAGATTTCTTGATCAACTCATTAATCTCTGACGGAGTTAGTAGCCTCAACTCACGGATCGCTTCATCAGAACTGCCATCTAGATTCCTGAATAAATAATTTGCAAATCTCTTCAAGTTGATTTGCGATTTGGTCTTCTTTGATAATGGTTCGATACCTGCTAAGGCCACATGGTAGAGGTAGGTGAGATCCCACGATGTGTCGTAACGATTCAGGGTAGTTGACTTCAACTGACGTAACTCCCGGTTTGAAGGGAAATACTCCTGGTATACCATGTTTCCCATCGGTAGGCCCAAAACTTTATTCATCTCATGAAGAGCCAATCCTAGTTCCCCGCGTTTCGTCAGAAATGTGTTGGTATCAGGATTGTAGAGCTCTAACAATACAAGAAAATAGGGAATGTTGATGGTCAATCCATACCTAGTGGCACGAATAGCTGTGTATAAACCGCCATCGAGCTCAAACATAGCCGGTTAAGCAAGACCACCAGAGTTTATCCGAAGAATAGACCCAACCATAACATCTGTGATTAACGACAGATATCTCTCGCCCTAATCTCACGAGGCGATTCTTTAAAGTGTGAGCAACTGTGCACAACTCACCTCGCGGTGGGTCATTCAATCCCAATACACTGGGATGCAATCCGGTGACACGATTTCTGTTACTCGAACCAGGAGCGGATTGATGAGTGATGTATCCATAATGGACGCATTCACGTTCCTCCATCAAATCCGATGACATTTCCTGTTTAATAGCTTGTCTTCACAATTTGATCAACGAACGATGACGAGGAATGGGAGGGATATATAAAGAGCCCCCATCGTCTTTATGTAGCCATTGCTCGGCTTCGAGAGATACGGTAATCGAGTCTTTAACAAAGTCACCGAATAAATAATCTGGTTTCTTCAGGGAGTGAGTGGAGTTGAGATCCTCGACCAGGGGTGCATCCATGATCAGTTGTCGTAAAGTACGACTATCTCCTTCACATATCAACTTAGGGAGTTCTTTAGGGCCACCCGAAGCAAATTAGGGGATAGTCGGAAGAAGCATAAGATCTCTAGTAGAAGCATAAGCCTCGCTGCAGCAGCCTTCCACCGTATTGGCATTAATCGCCTTTGAAGAAAATTCGACTGAAATGAATAATACACATTTATAAAATGCAATTATGAGATTTCCTTTTTATCTATGCAGGCACTGAACTCATCTCAAGGATCGGTGAGATAGAGTCACAGCCCTGTAATTGGTGAGACGATTTCAATGGTATCACGTGCGTGCAAGACAACTGTCGCACAACAACGAGATAATATACCTCGTCCTGCGTAATGTAATACAATATAAAATTGCCATAAATTAATTAAGACTCATTTTAACCAAGCAAAACGCGGCTGTGAAGCATCCATCCTCACGAAGGAGGATGACAGCTCTTCCCAATTGCCTCACCAAGGAGGACAAAACAGGGATATAATACACAATATGTCGATATGTGATTATAAACAAAAGAAATCACTTTTTAATTTAGGCGAGATGATTTGAACTATATTATACATACGAAGCACGATGTATGTTTTTATGTGAGTAACATGAGAGCACACTCGTCCTCCCGAAGTATAAGGTAGTTGAAGATCGCCCCAAATCAATCAAGGCGCATTCTAACCAAGCAAAATGCGGCTGTGAATCATCCACCCCCACGAAGAAAGGTGACGGCTCTTCCCAATTGCCTCACCAAGGAGAACAAAATAGGGATGCAATATGCAATTGTAAAACCCCAAAAAATTTGAATATTTTATGATAATTAATAATAAATATGTTATATATTTATAAATAATATATTATGATATTTAAGTATGTTAGGAATTTGTTTCAGGTCAATTCAATGTATATATGTATATATATAAGAGCAAATGCACAATTCATGCTCGATATATAAATCTGGAAATTTATGACCAGAGAATAGATTTTGTATTTTTTCTCACAGATTTTTTTGGAATTTGGAAAATTTTAAAATACAAGAGTTGTAGGTATCTTCAATATCTTTCCAACAAGTCTTAGATTACCTCATTCTGAGGTCGTACGTGAAAGTTATGGCAAAATACCGAAGGTTGTTTTCCTACTCAGATTAGGATTCCTGGTTCGGATCAAACGAGTTTAGTTCAGGTTTGCATATATATAAACATGTGTTTTCACGAAAATTAACATCCTTATAATAGAGTTTCAAATGCTAGTTGCCCCTCTTCCTCTCTCTGAATCCCTAGCCCTAAAGTTGAGAATTTTGAGAGCTTTGTGAAACAAATATCGACACGAGGGCGAGAACATCAACGTGTAGCAAGGGGAAAATGGCTTGGTTGTACTTCTTTTTGGTTACTAGTTATTTTAGAGGTTTAGAATAACGTCTAAGGCAAGATTATCTTTATCCAAACCCTTCCTCATAGATAAATAACTAGCTAGATGTTTAATATGATGTTGAATATGTGTTTTAATGCTTGAATCTTAACATGATGTGATAAATTTTAAATTTTTGATGTTAAAACATAAACCAATGCTAGATTAGTAATTTTTTCTTACTGTTTATAATAGTATCATGATCATGATCATTAGGGTTTTTCATAATTTTATTTATATATGAGAAATTTAAGTGATGTACTAAATAAACATTTTTTGTAGAAAACTGTAGCAATTGTATCATGTTTAACTAAGATTTTGAAATAGAAAATAAATTAAAAATTTAACCAAATAGTGCCAAATGAAAGATATATGTCTCTATTTTCTAAAACAAAAGAAAAATCTTAAAAATCATTTTTATAGAGAAAGCTATGATCTTTTTACTAACAATATGTCCTGCAAAAAAACGGCTGCACATATATAATGTTTAACTAAAGATTTAGGATAACAAATGAACTCCAAACTGAACCAAAATTATGTCATCTGAAAGATATGTGAATCTAGTTTTTAAAAACAGAAAACCATTTATAAAAATAGTTTTTCTAGAGAAAGATATGTTTGTTTTACTAACAGATGTCATGTCTGTTTTTCCTGCTCGTTTTGTGGAGCTGTGTTGCGCCGTTTTAAGGTGCGTTCGCGTAGTTTTGAGCCGCTTGATATTATACGTATAGTCATGAATATGTTATGTTATACATTTAAGAATCCCAAGGGGATTATGATAAATTTTGATTTGATCATATTTGAATTAGATATAGTTCATATACATGTTGGATGTCATTGATGAGCACAGCTTAGTACTATATGGGATAGTGCGTCAACACATCAGATATACATGGTTTATACATGAGATAACTATCATTGATGAGCATAGCTCAGTATTATATGGGATAGTGCATCGACATGCCAGAGGTACAATATTTATATGAGGTGGATATCGTTGATGAGCTCAGTTCAGTACTACATGAGGTAGTGCGTCGATATTCTACATGTACATGCCATTGTGTCGGATTTTAGGAGGCTTGATCTAGCTGTCCGTCCGCACTAGAGTGTGATGAGGCTCGTGAAGCGTATTTCTAGGATGCTTATTTGATAGTCCGTCCTGTACTCATGTTATGCACTGAGATCGCGATGAGACTAATAAGCTGTGTACACTGTTCAGGATACATATATGATAGTCCATCGCACTGAGACAATTACTTGATAGCCTAAGTATGACAGATGCCGATTATAAATACGACCTATCAGTGAACTATATAACTAAGATACGTTACTTTTGAAAGTATACAAAATTATGTGTTGGTATTTTATTCTATCTCTCCAGTGATTGTGGAAGATAAGATGTGTTAATATCTTATTTATTTTACTTGTTTTTTTCTTAGTTGGGATCAATGATTAGAGATTCACAATTTGAGACTTATGATATATACATGAGGGTTTCCTTGTTTGGATTATTTCACTCGACGTACCAGTCTCGTGTTATAGATCTCTAATTATTGCTTTCATTAGATTATTTATTCTTATTTCGGTATTAATGTTTAGATGTTTACGATTCGGGACATATGGTATATACATGAGGGTTTCCTTGTTTGGATTATTTCGCTCGATGTACTACGTCTCGTTTTATAGGTGTCTGAATATTAATTCCGCTAGATACAGGGAAAATGATATAGGTAGACTATGCTTAATAGATAGAGCCTCTACTCCATCCTAGCAGCCCTTCCCCTGAGGGCAGATGGGGGTAATCTTACTGTAGCGCTCTGACGCTCTTATTGTTGTTTTTTTTCTTTTAAAAACACCCTTTCAGGTAGCTCGGAGTTCCGGAGAGCCGCAAGATGACGGAGTTCTTGCATAGTCGCCGTCCCGAGATATTTATTAGAGGCTCCACTGTAGTTTTAAATTTTATTCAGACTTAGAGTTTATTTCCATTTTGTAAAGGCAATGCGCCTTAGTTCGACTTTCCGTTTTGATTCATGTTGAGACATCGTATGTTATTTCAGACTCCGAATGTATGTCAGTTTATTTTCAGTTGAGACATGACCTTTATTTATGAGATATCATCTTCTTTATCATGTCTATTATTATCGTTCTACTTCTTTGCATGTTTTATACCTACGCTTTTATTTGACCCTACTAGAGGATATTACTGTGATTGGTGAAACTTGTTGTTGCATAGTGTGGGTGCATGGCAGGTTTGACATCTCTTGGTTCATCTTGGATTGTAGCTATGTGTGAAAATAGGGGCGTCACAGCAATATGATATACAAATGTCGAATTTATAAGCGAAAGGGGGTGAAAAATTACCTGTATAGGAAAAGGTTCCGGCTCAGGCGATTGAGTAGCAGAGCATCTCCTCACGACACATGATCCTTTCGTCGACATGGTTAATCTACAAAGGAAATTAGTGGTTCAGCTGCAAGAATTGAGATATGGAGTTTTTATCAATACTCAAAAGTGAGATAATAGTTCCGGGTTATATTCGAATCGAGCCGGCAAATGAACCTAGTCTTTAACCAAAAGCCTCGAAGGAATTCAAACCCACTCCTCAACTAAATGCAATCCAAGATTCCAAAATTTCAGCCTTTTTACAAATAAGTCGCTCAACAATTTTTGGTCACCTTTTGCAAATGAACCCCTCAAGCAATTTGTGGTCTTTTTGCACAACACCCCCCTCAATTTCGGCCTTGGGTATGCAACCCAACCTCCCAAAATTTCAGCCCCTTCTTTGCATTAGAACCCCCAAAACTTTGGCTTCTTTTACACATAAAACCCCTAAAGAAATAAGGAAACTTTGCAAAAAGTCTCTTCAACAATTTCAGCCCCAAATTTGCACATAAAACCCCCAAAAGTTTGGCCAATTTGGCAACAACACCCTTAAAAATTTCGGCCATCTATATATGCATGAAATTAAGAAAGCATTGAAATCAAGAGTGAAGGAATCCACATCCAAATTTTTGGAGGGTTCTATCTCCCCAAGCTTATCATGACCGAGCCGAAGGCAAAGGATGCAAGTTCAAGGGCTACGTGTGGGGTTGTTGAAGGATCCTCGCAGGCCCTAATGCAAGAGGAGATGACGGTTCATGCTGGCACGGACCATGCCTTCGCCGTTAACATGAACTCTCCCCTCTCCAACAGAGCCAAGCAACAGCGATGACAAGCTCTCGCCCGCCAAAAGACACAAGCACTCGTCTCTGATGATGACCTGAATTACTATTCAAGCCTGAAGAGGTCCAAGCCAAAACACAAGGTTTCCAATTTTGAAGAGCTGAATCGATTAGGTGAGCCCACTTACTCAGGCGAGCTTTGCTCCGTTTGTAAAGTTCCCAAAATTGGCGAATTTAGTGTTTTTGACGAGCCTAGAAGTTCAGACGAGCCCCACGAGCTTCGCTTCATAAGAAAGGTTCCTAATTTTGGAAAACCACTCAAATCAGGTGAGCCCACCTATGCAGGCGGGCTCCGCTCTTCAGGCGAGCTTCTGGAATCTGGCAAGCTTCACAAATATGGTGAACTCTGTAGTTCAAGCAAACTCCATCAAGTTCGCCTAACGGCCTAACTTCACCCGCAAGCTAACCTTCGCCAGAAAGGCAAAGCTACAGCTCGCTTAACAGGCTAGCCTAGATAGGCAGAACCTCGCTGATGCGGCATAATTATGTACCAAAATTGCAAGTGCACAATTAATCAAGTTATAGTATAAAAAATATCGATCCCATGAGGAAGGTGATTTTAAGAGATTATTAGAATTGGTTCTTATATTTTGTGCGTGACAATTAGGAATAAAGAATAAGTGTGATTGTGATAAGTGATTGCTGTGAATATATGCAAGGGATAATAAATTGAATTTTAGAGGAGAGAAGGAAGAATCAAAGAATAAATGAAATCACAAGGCAAGAAATAAGAATGAATAAAATCAAAAAATAAAACCAAGAATGAAAAGAAAATTTAAGAAAGTCAAGATGGAGGATTCAAAAGAGGTAAGAACTTTAGAATATAATCCACTAGCCAATTTCAATTACAAAATACAAACTATTCTTTTTTTATCATATTTTAACTTAGATTTATTAAGCATAGACTATCAAACCATTTAAGGAAAGTATAACCTATCAAATTATCATCTAAGCCAAAATTACTATTCATGATAAGAACAACAACATGATAATAATCCTAGAATTTATAAGCATAACCTATCAAACTGTAACGTCCCGCCCCGGAATCCCGGAGTCGGTACGCTATTAGATCTGATGGACTGGCCTCACAAACCACCACATGTCTTTTCAGCACGTTTTGTCCTCACTCACGTGCTCCCTGGAAAACTTCCCAGGGGGTCACCCATCCTAGAATTTCTCCAAACCAAGCACGCTTAACTTTGGAGTTTCTAAGAGTTGGGTTCCTAAAAAAAAGATGCATCTTGGTGGTATGAGTATTCCAATCAAATCTATCAATACTAATCACATCACCCTCTCAAGGGTTGGGGTATTACAATCTCCCCCACTTAAACTCGTAACGTCCTCGTTGCGCCAAATCATATCATCCAAGACCGTACCATCCGTGTGAGACTCTAGAGGTGGCTCCTACGGCCACAAGAGGTGGCTCCCGCCCTCTCGACGTAGCACTTTGCGCCGTATAGCACTTAGCTCTCACAATTCCGGTTGGTTTTGCTCTGATACCATTTGTAACGCCCCGCCCCGGAATCCCAGAGTCGGTACGCTATTAGATCTGATGGACTGGCCTCACAAACCACCACATGTCTTTTCAGCACGTTTTGTCCTCACTCACGTGCTTCCTGGAAAACTTCCCAGGGGGTCACCCATCCTAGAATTTCTCCAAGTCAAGCACGCTTAACTTTGGAGTTTCTAAGAGTTGGGTTCCCGAAAAGAAGATGCATCTTGGTGGTATGAGTATTCCAATCAAATCTATCAATACTAATCACATCACCCTCTCAAGGGTTGGGGTATTACACAAACCATTTAAGATAAGCATAGATTATCAAATTCTTCTTCTACCGATTAGTTCTCTAGTTGATTATCCTAAACATGAACATTTTAAGTAAAAGAGAATAATTCATACAAAATAAAGGAAATTAGACTAGTTTCATACAATTTTAAGATTCCTACAAGAATTAATTTCACATCTTAAGAAATAAAAGAAAGAAGAAAAAGACTAATTACAAAAATAAAAAGAAAATAAAAATCTAAACTATGAACAAGAAGTAAATCTAATTACAAAGAAAATAAAAATCTAAACTACAAAATAAATTACAGAAATTAAATGCGAGAAAAATAAATCTACTCTACAAATTAAAGTACAAAAAGAAATAAAAAAGACAAGAAAATAAATCTACACTACAAGCATGGATGTAAATCTAACTAATAAGCAATAATAAAGAAATTACTAAAAAGAAATAAAAAAATAAAAGAAATACAAACATTCAAATTGCTCTTCATCTCCATCCTCATCATTTAACAAAGAGGAGAAAAGAAAATTTAAAGAGGAGAAAAATTATTATTATTAATTGCAACTAAAGTTACAATTTTTGGAAGGCCTTCTCAATTAAGAGTAGCCCTCCTCTCCAAAAAGGAGTTATAAAATTTTTCACACCCTTATTCCCTCACTCTCTATCCTTATTTAAGTATCATCAATGAATATGAGCCATTAGATTTGTCTTGAGCCCCAAGCAAAGCAATCTCTACCTTTGAATTTGTTAGTGAAGAAATAGGTTAGAATTTGCTTTTTGTTCTTCTCTAGCCCAACATAGGAGGCCCATTTACGTATGATTTTCAAAGTTGAAAACCTACATTTGCAGCACCAATCCATGGAGACTTGAATAAAAATCAAAATCTGCAGCCCAAGTCCGGTCCAATGCATCCTAAGTCCGGTCCCTGCACACAATGATTTTCAACTTCCAAACTCTGCGGCAACCAGTCTTGGCATTTGGCTTCCTTGGTGTAATTTGTTTGATGGGCTTTGGGCCTTCAAGCTCACTTGAGAAAAATGAAAATCCCACTCTTAGTGCAGGTCCGGTCCACTTGGCATTTGGCTTCATGAAGCCTTGATTTTGTGGCTTCTTGCTTCAATATAATGTGCATTATATGTGCTGGAGGTCAATATAATGTGCTTTGTTTCTTTTCTTTTTCCTTTGGGCCATCATTTGCTTGATGGGCTTCCAACCTTTCAATCATGGGCTTCTAAAATGCTGCAAAATAGAGAAGAGAGATTTTTAAGGGGTTTTTATATTTAATAATATTTATTTATATTTTCATTCATTTATGTACAAACTAAGCTAATAACAATTATTAATGGTATATTTATTCATATAAAATAGATAATGAGGATATAAAATTATAATAAAAATATGATTATCAAATACCCCCATACCTAAACTTTTGCTAGTCCTCTAGCAAAGAAAATAAAAAGAAAATTCTAACTCACTTTCGCAGGAATCGCGATTGTATTTAGCACATACAACAAGCTTTTAAACCCCTAGGTTACCCTAGTGGACGAGTTATAGTTTCGTGAGGGTTTGCAGTGAATATACCCCCAAAATTCGGTCAACTTGCCAAGTTAACTAAGTCAGTAAATAACAGATTTTCCTTGATATATTTAAACATTCTAATTGAAGCTAGTTAATAATGAAGAAAACATTTTTATATATAACTCCAATGTAAATCCCCTAGAAAATCGTTTTCATTATAGCAATACAAAACCAAGTCAAATCTTAGAAATTTAATTAAAAAGTTTTGAAAGGAACATGCCAACTCTTTGTTTTAAATCACTTTCAAGTCTCTTGATCAAAAATTGTTTTTCAAGACCATATATAC
>BQKN01060000.1:0-16994 GCA_022839385.1 Asparagus kiusianus
AATCTCGATCTGAACAGATCTACGTGGTATAACGGGTACTATCCCACCAAGGAGATAGTAGCCGAGAGGGATCGTTTCACCAAGGAAACGCTTGCTCTAATCTCGGGATCTAAGAACCAAGCTTAGATCCGGAGTAGTATCACGTAGATCTGGTTATCCAAGTCTTCAAGCCTTCACAATCCGAGTTGAGGTCGCAATCCGGTAGAGTTTCGGCTCTTTAGAAGTTTCAGAAAAAAGTCCTCCCAAATGAAAGAGTGCCAGGCCTATTTATAGGCACTCAAGACTGTGCCTTTGGCACAAAGTCTGCACCTAGCCACCTTAGGGTGGTTCGGTTCGGGCCGAGTTCCCCCAGGTGCGCTGGTTTCGTCGTTTTCCGGTGTTTCCGGTTCTCCGTCGTTCGGATTTGATTCGGTTTCTGGAATCGGCTCATTGACTTGATTCCAAATATGGCAGTTAATCCGTTTCTGAGTTCGAGTCCGGGATTGGTCTTGATTCGATCGTTATATCACCGAGTTCGCTCTTGTTTAGATGACTCGGTGATTCCCCGAAACGTTGGTTCGATTCCACGTGCGTACGTGTTCCATTGTTCGTGTGCCTTGTCGCCTCGACCTTTCGTTGATTTGTTCAGGTCTTGATTCGATTCCCCGAATCTTCATTTGGCAGTAGCTCCGCTTCGGTGTTTGAGTTCAAGTCCGTTTTGTTGTTGGACGACTCGTTAACTTTCCGAACCGTTGGTTTGGTCCCGCACGCGAACGTATTCCGTTGCTTGCGTGCCTCGTCGCCTCGTCGCTCGAATGTCCGTTGTTTTGTCGAATCATCGTGCTGAGCTAAGCTAAGGGACCTATAGGCAATTTTATACGCCTACAGATACCCCCTCCAAAGTGTTTCAGTCTCGTTCTTTTATAGAAGAGTCTGGAATACTTTGGATGTGATCGTCCCAACCTTGAGTCGGTATAACGGGATCTTGGAATGGCTTCTGTTCTGGATTCCTTCAATTCCACCAGGTCATTCAGTGCTTTGTAGAACGCCTGTGAGGATTCCGGTGCTGCATTTATTGTCTGATCGTCGTCGGAATTTGAACTTGAAGTCGATTCCTAGTTTTCCAATCATTAGCTTTTGTTGGTTGGTTCAACGTGCAACTTTCGTTCGATTGTCGGCGTCGAGTCTTCTTTTGAGACGCGTTGTCCGGCGTCGTGTTATTGAGTTATCCTTAAGAATATTTTTAGAAGAATATTCTCCAGGAACTTCTCAATAAAAATAGGGAATAGTTTATACTCGTATACCTTATTGGAGTATTTCCGTGCCTCAAAATGAGCTGAACCGGCGTAGATTGATCTGAAATCATCTCGATGCTTAATTCAACTCCAATTTGAATTCTGGTTCGAATTTGGCTCAAACAGGTTCGAAATTGGTCCAAACTGGTTCAATTTGACTCATTCTGGCTCAATCTGGTCCAATCTGGTCCATTCTGGCTTGGTCTGGTCCATTCTGGCTTGGTCAGGTCCAGCCAGGTTCAATCTGGCTCAATCTGGCCAATTCGGACTCATTCTGACTCAGTCTGGTCCAATTTGGGCTTAGTCTGGTCCAGCCTGGTCTGGTCTGGTTCAACCAGATCTGGTTCAAGGCTATAAAAGAGGCATTTTTCTCTTTTTTTTTCTTTTCTTTTCTTCCTCCTCTCTAGGGCCGGCCCCCTCTTGTCCTCTTTTTTGATTTTTTTTCTTCCCTCGAGCGTCTTTTCTCCTCGAAACTTTGATAGTTGTCCTAGATCTAGGCTTTCTTTTGATCTTGGACTGAAAAATCCCTCAAAAATTCAATTTTTTAGAATTTCTTTAAGGCCCCTCGAGCGCGTGCTGAGAGTTTCCAAAAAGGTCTCATTTTTGTTGGATCTCTAGCCTTTCTTCAGGTAAGTCTCCCACAATTATGATCTTTTTCATGCTCAATTTAATTTATGCATTTGTAGGATCATATGTGAGGGTTGAGGGTGTGATTTGACGCCTCGATTTAATCTTTTAGGGGTGTAGATCTGATAAAAAAAGTGATCTTTTTTCTAGATCTGACTTCTTTTGATTTATTTTGCAGCTCGTCATGCCGCGTTCTTCGAGAGGTCGTTCCCCTGCCATGTCAGCTGATGGTGCGCCGCCTTCCTACGCCGGTGAGCTATTTTTGGCAATATTTGGAAATTTACAAATTAGTCCTTTTTTCTTAAAAATTTGTAAATTGGTCCTTTTTACCCCACGTTGTTCTCCTTGGCGAGGCAATCGGGAAGAGCCTTGATTCTCCTTGGTGAGGATCGACGCTTTGGCATTTTTGGGAGTTTTGCAAATTAACCCCTTTTTTCTAAGAATTTGCGAATTGGTCCCTGTTTACCCCACGTTGTTCTCCTTGGCGAGGCAATCGGGAAGAGCCTTGATTCTCCTTGGTGAGGATTGACGCTTCAAAGATATGTTTTGCTTGGTCAAAACCATATCTCAAAATAAAGGGGGCGAATTGACGCTGCATTGCGCTTCATAAGGCAGGGACCCTCGATGCACCCTATCTTATGTTTGCACAATGTGGCCAAATCGTCTCACCCTTTATAAGGCAATGACTCTATCTTAGCTATTTGTAAGATGAGTTCAATTTCCTTTTATAACCGAGACTAACCCGTGTTTAATTGTCTATTCTGCAGTGGGGTACCCTTCTGGATCGTTCTCAGCCCACGCAGTCTATGGGCGTCGTGGCGATCATTATTCGACCTCTGACAATCCTTCCCCTATTCCAGCTATTCCTCAGTTTGCTTCGGGCACGTCGACTGAGGTTGCCCAGGTGGTGAGGGAGGGTGGTCATCGAGCTATTCGCCAGCTGATCACAGATGCTCCTTTTGTGAAGGACGCCAGCTCTACCCAGCCTCTCCGGAAGAGCGATTTCCTATTTGGTGATTCTGTCGATGACCCAGAAGCCGTGTTCATTGATGCTGAGCAGTGGCTTCACAAGACCGGCGGTGGCTTCACATACATGCCAGAAATTCCTCGACATCGCTCGTTGACTGAGCTCAGGTGTCAAGCCGTGACGCGCGAGATGTCGTGGCGTTTGACAGTGGATCGTGAGAGCGTCCATTGCGGCTATATCACCCATCAGGCAGCTCCTGGTTCAAGCAGGAGTCACATCACCGGATTGCATCCCGGAGTGTTGGGACTGGATGCACCACCACGTAACGAGTTCCTCGCCACTGCTTCGACTTTGAGGAATCGCCTCGCTGCTCTAGGACGGGAGATGCCTGCGACTCGTCACAGGATTTATGGTTGGGTCCATTCTTTGGACAAGTCTTGGTGGAGTCGCATGACGACATACGTCTTGAGCCGCTGGGGCGAGGAGTTGCACGCTTGCGGTTTGTATACCGCCGTTCGTGCCACCATGTATGGCCTGCCTGTCAGTTTGAGACATTTCTGTGCTTTGTTCGAGTTATATAATCCAGACTCGAACACTTTTCTGACCCGTCAGGGGGAGTTGGGCTTGGCTCTTCATGAGATGCATAGGATTTCTGGCTTGACCATGGGGCAGATGTTATACCAGGAGTATTTCCCTTCCAGTCATGAGTTGAGTCAGCTGAAGGATCGCATGCCCGACCGTTACGAGACTCTATGGGATCTCACTTGCCATTACCATATCGCTTTGGCGCAGTCTGAGCCTTTAGCCAAGAGGACGAAGGCCTCTGTGAGTCTGAAGCAGTTCGCGAACTATTTGTTCAAGAACTTGGAGAGCAGCTCTGGCGAGGATATTTGTGAGTTGGCCCCACTCACTCCTTCAGAGGTGAACCATCTACTGAAGAAGATTGATGCTCATTCCTATACCACCAGCAGTCCTGAGGGTGGCTTTCCTGCAAAGACCAAGTTCAGATCTTTCTTATGGCATGCGATCACACCGATTCAGCCGATGACTCTTCTTGCCGGCTTTCTTGCTATCTGGTTGAAGAAGTGCGTGGTTCCATACCAGTCTGGGGACGCCTTGCCCTTGGAGGTACTTTTCCCAGCAGTTCAGCTCGCATACAAGAAGGAACTCTCACTTCTTCCGGTGATGGTGGCTAACATTCACCGAGGACTTTGACAGCTTTCCAGTGCGTTCACACGGAAGGAGACTGATTTGCCAGGTCAGATTCCCACGCTTAAGGTAGAGCTTCCGTACGCTTATTTGATGGCCTGGTTCGTCCTTCACCGTCCGGACATGATGTCGGTGCCGAACGCCACAGATCACTCTGTTCCTCTGCTGCAGTTGCTTGAAAAAATGGTAGGTGGGAAGGCCGCGGGTTTTCTGATGTCCGACAGCAGCTGCAGGTCCACAAGTGTTGGGCATTCTCCACTTGTTTTCCGCAGTTCTCCGGCCGATATGGCGAGTGCTTGACAGACGATGAGAGGCCGAGAGAGAATCGGACCCACTTAGACATTGGCTGCTTTAATTGGCTGGTGAACATCAGGCCCGGCTATCTGACTTTCCGGGTGAGGAATGAGTGCTTCATAGAGCCATATCTACCCTGCCGATTTGCTCGCCAGTTTGGCTACGATCAGCTTTACATCGGGAATCCTCGTCAGCAGCTTCGGACCCACAGTGGTTTGATGGACGGTCTTCGTGCATGGTTGTGGACCGTGACTGGCTGTACCGGCGCTAAGTTCAGCCTTCCGAGTATTGATCGGCAGTTGAATCTCACCTTCTTGAGCTGCAAGTGGTTATTAGCAGCCAACAAGACTATCCCTGTGAAGCCGATTGCGGAGCTAGAGGCTGAGGAAGCTTCTCGGGTTGACTCGCGCAGGATTCGGGAGAAAGCTCGATCACAGAGGACACAGAATAAGACTCGCCGAATTGATGAAGATGGCCATAGGTCATTCCATTCCACAGACGAGGCTTCCGGCGGAGATCCCGAAGATTATGATGACTCTTCTGAACGAGGTTTGCTATTCATCTTTTCCTTCTATTTTCTAGAAGTATTGAAACTGACTATAGTTCAATGTTTCAGGGACTACAGCTGATCATGATGAAGAGTTCTATCCTCCTCCTCGGGCGAGACCTTCGATCCCCACTGCTAGGCGGAAGAGGTTAGTCCGTAAGCTGCCTGCAGCTTCCCGAGCTTCCGATATGGACCTAGCTGGTGATGATCCTGCCAGTGATGGAGGTAACATTTATCCTGAGAACTATTCCTCTGGTTACTCAGCGCATTGACTTATACTTCTCCATCTCTATATAGGAGCGCGTGAGGAGCATGAGATGAGTCCTGATCCAATCCCCGTATCTCCCGATGAGTCTGATCCGCTACCCCCTGTAGAGAGGCCTACAGGGGTTGCTGACATTGGAGAGGAGGGCCATGTAGGACCCGATTCCGTGAATCAAGGTACATCTAACACTGACAACGTATTTCTTTAGATGATACACCAAATGAATTTGTGTACCCTCTAACTGTCCTCTACCTCTTGCTTCTTCAGATAATTTGCAGGAGGCGAATCCTGGAAATGAAGAGGCCGATGCACCCGTGAGAGGTAACTCATTTCCATCAGTTGTAGTCTCTTCACTCTTCTTTGGCACTGATATTCTTTTACGTTAGATTTCTCCATTGATGACTTCGACGAGGGAAGCTTGTTTGCGGACACTCCTATGATGCGCTACATATACAGTTCTCCTCAGATCGATGACCAGTTACCTGGGGATATGTTTTCTGAGCCCGCCTTCGCTGAAAACCCTGAGGATGGTTCCTTCGAAGGTAGGTGCTTCTTTCTGAGTTGATTATAGGACTAGCCAATCTTGACTAATGCAACTATAATGTAACGCCTCTGCAAATTCCGTTTTGAATCTAGCAGGAGCTTTTATTGAGAAAGACTCTGTTAGGCCGGCTGTGAGACCAACTATACCAGTTGATGCACCTACAACCGTCACACCTCCACTACCCCCAGCGGCTCAAGAGGAAGAAGGTATAAGTTAACTCATTGAAGAGTGTTATTCCTTTTTCTTATCAAGACTTTTGACGGACTTCTCCCTCTTTTTTGTATAGGGCGTTCTTCTCGTCTTCATGTCTTAGTGAAGGAGTTGTTATCCGACGACGATCCCGACAAGATTGTTATCTGTCTAGAAGTTCGCTCCTTCTTCTCCTTTGTGAAGGCAATGATTGGCAAGCTTTTCCACAGTGGACTTTCCCTTCACCAGTTCAAACCTTTCCTTGATTCCAGAATCAATTTAATAAGGGAGGCAGGATACCTAGATTTGGCGAAGGCCATAGTTGACGATCTCGACTGCTTAGAGCGTGAACTTCAGATGTTTTGTGAGCTTCGAGATACCGGTGCTTCTTCCTTCATTGCTGCTGAGCTGGATACTCGTTTACAGTCACTGCGCGAGACTCAGCTTCTTGATGACCTTGAGGTTCAGGCGCAGCGAGACCGAGTAGCTCGAGTTGAGACTGGCCTGGCTACCAGGTTATCTTCACTTGCCGAGCTTGATTCTTCTCTCACTTCCTGTGCGGCCGAGATAGACCAGCTCAGAAGAGCACTCCATGAAAAGGAGGAGACTTTTGATGTTCTTCAGATGACGAAGACACAGGACCAGCAGACCTGTGCGGCTTTGTCTGATGAGTTGAAGTCCTTGAAGCAGAAGCTATCCGAGACAGAAGAGACTGCTGCGAAGACTTCGGCTGCCACTGAGGAGTCGATTAGGGCTGAGCTTAGCCAAGCTTATGATGATAAGCTGTCTAAGTTCAGTCAGCAGATTTTTAGCCACGGGCTTGATGTCTGATTTTGTTTGCTGTGTACTTTGACTTTTGACTCTTTTAGTGAATCTCCTTTTTTTTATCTTTATTATGATTCGTCATTCCGTTTGAAATGATTGACCACAATACTCATAGGATTTTTGGCAAACCCTCAGCCATCAACGGGTTTGATATGCCTTTACCGACTACCGTTTGAGTCGGGCTAGCATGCGATTTGTTTAAATCCGCTCGCATGTAACGTTGCGCTCAGAGATTGAATTCTCTGAGACTTCGTGCTATGACGTCGAATACATAGACTTCGCCATTGTTACGGGAATAGGCTACCCGGCGACACGTGTTAGGTGTTGGCTTTAGGATTTTTAGCTAACCCCCAGCCTTCAACGGGTTTGATTAGCCTTTACCGACTACCGTTTGAGTCGGGCTAGCGTGCGGATTGTTTAGATCCGTTCCGCACGTGACGTTAAGCTAAAAGAGTTAACTCTTTTAGTGCTACGATATTGAATACGTAGACTTCGTCTTTCTCCTGTGAAAAGACTAAACAGCAACGTGTATGAGACGTTGACTTAGGATTTTTGGCAAATCCTCAGCCTTTAACGGATTTGACGTGCTCTTACCGATTACCGTTTGAGTCGGACTTACATGCGGATTGTTTTAATCCGTTCCGCATGTGACGTTGCGCTAAAGGAATGAACTCCCTTAGACTTTGTGCTACAACTTTGAATATGTAGGCTTTGCCATTGTTATGGGAATAGGCTACCCAGCAACGTGTATTAGACGTTGGCTTATCCCTGTTTAGGCTTTGGGATAAAGGTCCCCAGAGTCAGACTCTGGTATCTTTTTCTACGGGTAAAGATCAAACCGGCGACGCGTGTTAGGCGTCGACATATCCTTTCTTAGGATTCAGGATGAAATTCCCCATGCGTGTGAGGCATGGATTTCGGTGTTATTAATAACAACCTGCCACAATGTTGAATATGCGGACGGGTGTTCTTTTTAACGGTTAAGAACTAACCGGCCGCGCGTGTTAGGCGCGGACTTATCCTTACTTAGGTTTCAGGATAAAATACCCCAGAATCGAACTCTGGTGTCTTTTTCAATCGGAAAAAGACTAAACCGGCAGCGCGTGTTAGGCGCAGACTTATCCCCGCTTAGGTTTCGGGATAAACTACCTAGGATGAATCCTAAATTGGTAAATTTTGGAAAAGGAGTTGGTGTGGGGAAGGAAGAATTTTATATTCTATTCCCCGAACAAGGAAGGAAGAATTTTATATTCTATTCCTTGATTCTGGAAAGGAAGAATTTTATATTCTATTTCCAGTGCAAGAAGGAAACTAGAAGTGGGATCTCCACTCCGAGAATCCGAAAGATCTAGATAAACTTACCTTTTATAGGATTGGTTATCAGATCGAAAGATGAGTTCTTCGTTTATCGAAGAGAAATTTCAACTTGAGTTACAACCATAAAAACAGTTGAACCCAAGAGAAAAGAAATGGAGTTCTTTCGTTCATCGAAAGGGGACTCCGAACTGAGAGTGAACCTTTTCGGTAGACTCACTGTCAATTGAAATTGATCAGCGAGGGATTTTGGTGGTAAAAATAAAATTGGGTTATCCTCTAGAATATTAAGTGTAATATTCTTCAAGGAACTTCCCGATAAATGAGTTGTCCTGAACGTACTAGGGATAGTACTTTTTCAAAAACTTCCCATTTATTGGCATTAATTGCCTGTTACCCTCTAAAGAAATTAAGCGATAAGCACCGTTTGAATAGACTGTGTCTATTACAAACGGTCCTTCCCACTTAGGTTCGAATTTACCTTTCTTCTTAGAGGTGAGGATTATCGGTCGGCGCGCAGCGAGGACCAAGTCTCCTTCTTTGAAGCTTCTTTGACGAACCCTTTTGTCAAAAGCCCTGGATATCCTAGCCTGGTAGAACTCGATATGTTGTTGAGCTTCCAAGCGCTTTTCGTCCAGCCTTTCGAGTTCCTCGAGACGCTTCTGATGCTGCTCTTCGGTCGTCATCTCCGTTGCGAGAGCGATCCGAAGGGAGGGTATTTGAATCTCCAATGGTAGCACAGCTTCGCATCCGTAGACCAACGAATATGGAGTAGCTCCCGTAGGTGTGCGTATGGTAGTACGATAAGCCCAGAGTGCTTCTCCGAGTTTATCGTCCCAATCTCGCTTGTTGATCTTCACGAGTTTTGATAAGATCTTGATGATCGTCTTGTTGAAGGCCTCAGCTAATCCATTAGCGGCAGGGTAATAAGGTGTTGACGAAACATCTTGGATCTTGAACTTGTCACAGAACCGGATGAAGGCGTTGCTTATGAATTGCGGACCGTTGTCATGAATGATCCGCCTCGGCACGCCATGTCGGTATATGA
Organism: Asparagus kiusianus; assembly: GCA_022839385.1. NCBI lineage: Eukaryota > Viridiplantae > Streptophyta > Magnoliopsida > Asparagales > Asparagaceae > Asparagus > Asparagus kiusianus. The sequence goes on from BQKN01060000.1 coordinate 9,104, forward strand.
CGTGATGCTTGATGAAGTTGATGACGTTGTTCGTCTTTACTTCTTTAAGCGGAATGGCTTCAGCCCACTTTGAAAAGTAGTCGGTGATAGCGAGAATGAATCGATCACCTTTGACTGAAGGCGGAAAGATAGGACCGACAATGTCCATACCCCATGTCTCGAATGGCCAAGACGTGGTTGATGTGTGTAATCGCTCCGGTGGTTGGTGCATATAATTCGCATGCACCTGGAAAGCGTGACATTCTCGAGCGTACTCAATCGCGTCACGAACCATTGTTGGCCAGAAATATCCCATTCTTCTGATTCGATCATACAGCTTGGGACCAGGCTGATGCGCACCGCATTCTCCTTCATGTGCTTCCTTAAGAACTTCTTTTGCTTCTTCATTCGAAAGGCATCGGAGAAGCAAGTCATCGTACCCCCGGCGATACAGCGTACGGGTCTCGGTATTGTAAAAGAACCGTGGTGCTCTTCGGCGGATAGATTCTTTTTCTTTTACATCCTCTGGTAAAATGCCGTATTGGACGTAGTCAATAATGGGAAAACGCCAATCTCGGGACTCGGACCCGATTTGGGTTGAGTTCACCTCTTTGGCGTTTACGTTTCTATCTTCCTCCTCTTCAATATCCATATCGTATATGGGTACGTAGAGTTGGTATGATCTTACTATGACTAGCAGTTCAGTTTCGGGCGGTTGCGCGAGTGATACTGCTAGTGCTGCCAGTGCATCTGCATAAGCGTTCTGAAGACGCGGGATGTATTCAATGTAAAATTCTTCAAAAGAGTCTGCCACTCTGACGGCCTCTTGGTGGTATGGAATCAGGTCTGGGTTTCTGACTTCATACTCTCCACGAACTTGGTTGACAATTAGTTGAAAATCCCCAAAGGCTTTGAGATATTCGACCCCCAGCTCTTTGGCGAAACTGAGTCCTATGAGGAGTGCGTTATACTCGGCTACGTTGTTAGAGCATGGACTCGTCAGCGAATAAGCTCGAGGCATCACGTGCTTTCCTGGGGAAACTAAGACAACTCCAACTCCAGAAGTGACCTTAGGACATCCCGGAGTTACTGCTTTCTTGACTGCTCTCGAGGCACCATCAAAATATAACTGCCATACTTGTTGGTGTGACGTGGTATTAACCTCGTGGGTTTCATCTGGCAAGTCATCGTATACTTCAACCGTATCTGTTGTCGGGCTTGCCGCCAAAAGATCACAAATCGCCTGTCCTTTGACCGACTTCTGCTGTTTGAAGTGCAGATCATACTGGGACAAAAGAAGAGCCCACTTTGCCAATCGCCAATTCATCGAACCTGGTTGAGTCATGAATACCCGTACCGGATTAACATTAGCGATGACGTAAATCGTCTGGCCGACTAAGTAATGTCGCATCTTCTGTACCGCAAACACCAATGCGAGACATTCTTTCTCGATCATCGGGTATCGAGACTCGGCGCCTATCAAGGTCCGACTTAGATAATAGACTGCCTGTTCGTGACCATTATCATCGTCTTGTGCTAATAAAGCACTTATCGAATGGTTCATCGTCTTGATATAAATCAAGAACGGTTTACCTGATTTTGGTGCAACAAGAACAGGTGGATTCGTCAGATATGCCTTGATATCTTCGAATGCCTTCTGGCAAGCATCGTCCCAAATAAACGATACGCCTTTCTTGTTTAGCTTCGAAAATGGTTGGCACTTCCCGGAAAGATTTGAAATGAATCTCCGGATATACGCCAAACGCCCTTGCAATCCTCTGAGTTCCCTTAGGTTCTTCGGGGGTTGCAATTCATTTATCGCCTTTACCTTGTCTGGGTCGATGTGTATACCCTTAGTGGTGACGACGAATCCAAGGAATTTTCCGCTGGACATTCCGAGGAAGGATTTTGTGGGATTCATCTTTAATTGATGACTCCGCATTAGATCAAACATTGTTCTCAAGTCCTTGATGTGATCTTCTTTGCTGCGGCTTTTCACCACCAAATCATCAACGTAGCATTCAACTGTTTTTCTGAGGTGTTTCTGGAAAATCTTAGTCATTGCTCGTTGGTACGTGGCACCTGTATTCTTCAGACCAAACGGCATCACCGTGTAGCAGAAGATACCGAGGGGCGTTCTGAATGCCGTGTGCTTTTCGTCATCCGGGTGCATTTTGATTTGATTATACCCCGAAAAGCCGTCCATGAAGGACATTCTTTCGAATCCACATGTATTGTCAATAATGACATCTGTGATCGGGAGGGGAAAATCATCTTTTGGACATGCTTCGTTCAGATTCCTGAAGTCGATGCAAATCCTGATCTTACCATTCTTCTTCATGACTGGAACGATATTGGCTAACCAGTCTGGATGTTGTTCTTCCCGGATAAATCCTGAGTCGATCAACTTTTTAACTTCAGCCTCGATGGCTTCCATGATCTGCGGACGAAACCGTCTTTGCTGTTGCTTGACAGGTTTGGCATCCGGCTTGATGTCGAGGCGGTGCATTGCCACATTGGGATCGAGCCCTGGCATGTCTTCGTAGTTCCAGGCGAAGACGTCGATATATTCTCTGATCAAGGCAATTAATTCCTCCTTTTCATCTGATGGGAGACTACCACTGATGAATATGGGCTTTGGATTGGCTTCATCACCCATATTGATTTGGACTACCTCGTCTTCGGTGGGTGGCTCTCTCTGTTCGAACCTATCACCATATTGCATGTTCAGGTGATGAACCCATGGGTCCTCCCACGTTTGCATTTGATCGTCATCCTCCATTGTAGATGGATCAGCCGTAGTCATGTTCGACATTAAGGCCTTGAACAATTCTCCCAAACTTGTGTCGGAATCTTCAGCTGACGAATCTAGCAAGTATCGATCCTTGGCTTTGTTAGCAATTTGATCTATGATTTGCCAGCCACATTCGTCATCTGACGAAACGTAGCCTAAGCCCCTCTTGTGACGATAATAGCCCTCCGGTTTACCCTTTGGTACATATGCCGCTTTGACTGGGACACGGGAACCTCGATCGAAGTATAGACCTTCTCCGAGTGTGAAATCATATCCTTGTCTTTCCATGAGCTTGCGCGCTTCTGGACTGTACTTAGATAGATGTAAACCAGATTTGTCACCATCTTCATCCTCTCTTAGGAAATGATCTGGCACCGGACGACTTTCTCCTTTACCGAAGATCACTTCTTTTTGTCCCCCTATTTTGGCGGGAATAATTTGAGTTGTTCCGAAAGAGTGTTGGAGACGCTTCTTCGTTACATACGACGATCGGAGCGGCATACATAATTCGGGATTATCGTATAATCCCTTTATCACATCATCAAAAGACAAGGAGTACTCTAAACCATTATTTATTTCAGGTTCGGCAAGTTGCCAGTTACAACCGCCATCTGACGACTGTTCGTCGTCAAGATTGATTACAAAGAGTACAATGTCATTAAAAACAAAACCACCATTGTAATCGAATCCGGCTTCGGAATCAGCTTCTTCTCCGCTGTCTGTGCCTTGGATCGATGGTTCCGTGTCGGATTCATTACCATAAAGGAGAGAATCTGTGAAATAATTCTCATACCCTTTGAATGGTTGCTTATCCGCGACCACCGTCCTAACTCTTCCATCAGTGTCGACATATTTCAAACACTGATGTAGAGTGGAGTGGACTATAACGTTACTATGGATCCAAGGCCGACCCAATAGTAAGTTATAGGATGTCTCAGCATCAATCACGTAGCACGTGACCTCCATCTTTAAATCGCCCATTTGGCACTTTATCCGGATTTTACCCAAAGGTCTTGACCCGCTGATGTTAAATCCGTATATGACTGTGCCTGTAGACGCCAACTTGCTGACTGGAATGCCAAGGCTGTGCATCAGTCGAAGTGGCATAATACTCACAGCGGAACCCGGATCCACTTGGATTCGGTTAACTTCGCTGGAGCCAATGTACCCGACGAAGTACAGGGGCCGATCGTGGTTTGAATTCTTCGTCTGCATATCCTCTTTGGTGAAGGTGATGCAGGGAATGTTCTTAGCTGCCACATTGCACTGTTGGGGTAGCATATCCAGTTCTTCAGGAACTGGTTTGACTCGAGTAAGGAACACCTCTGAATCGGCCAGGGCTTCTTGCAAAGCTTCTCTAGTCTCCTTGGATAACCGCAACAGCTCGTACAACGTTATCCGTGCTGGAATATTGGCCAGCTGAGCCATGATGTCGAAGGCATGTGGATTCTTTGAACTCTCCGGTTTGTCCTTTCCAATCGGACGACTGAAACGAGACTGCTTCGGATTCTGAACCTCCTCGGGCCTCTTCTCTTTCTGTTTATCTGCCGGCTGTCGACGAACATCTTCAGCCGGTTTGGGAATTGGGATCACCCCCATCTCTGTGATAGTCTTGGCTGGTCCCTGTTTTGTCACCCCTAGCTTAGCTGCTTGTTCGTTATGTGACGGATAGTTGAAGTGGTACTGATTCCCACTTCGGGTCGCAAAGACTTCCTGTTCCTCGTCGGAGAGTGGAAAAGCGGTGATCCTTTCATCATCTTCACCCGGAATAGCAGAAACTCCACAACACGATTTGCCCTTCCCTTTGGATTTCTTCTTGGATGATGATCCGGTCCATTGTTCATCTCCAATCAGGTCGGGGTGAACCCAGAGGATTTCGCCGTTCGGGGCCGTGTGTGGCACGAGTCTCTTTTGGCGCTGTCCGTGCGGATCGTCGTTCACCGTCTTCATCCCGACTTTGGTGACGCGCTTAGGCTCGAACCAATCTGTAGGCACCGATCCAAAACTGATGGACACCGCGTTCGCTCCCACATTTTTGGCCGGTTTCGGAGTTATGACTCCTACATCGATCAAGGCCTGGATCTTGTCCTTGAGGTGGTAGCAGGACTTCGTAGGGTGGTGAACCGCTCTGTGATACGCGCAGTACCTCGGGTCTGTCACCTTGGTGGCTCCTTCATGATCCACAATCGCAGGCAGCTGGATTTTGTTGTTCTCCAACAGATATTTGAAGATGCCGGGAACTTCGTCGTCTTTGAAGGAGTAGACTTTGGGAAACCTCAGCTCCGAAGACTTTTGCTTCTGAGGCCGTTGCTGCCAATGGGGCTGCGATTGCTGTGGAGCTCGCTGCTGCTGCTGTTGCTGTTGCTGAGGTTGTAATTGAAAGGTTTGGTTAGCATCAACAGCGTTAACCTGAGCTTTACCTTTTCCCTTCTGATTGAAGTTCTGCTTTGGAGGATTTGTAGCCGGTTGGCTTCTTTCCGCCTTCTTCCTCCTGAGGAATCGCTCAGCTTGCTCGCCTCGGACCTTCAAGTCCTTCCATGTCTTGGATGGAGCTGTGCCCATTGCTTCCAAAACATCCAGCGAGAGGTTGTTGTGGTAGGTTTGGAGGATGAACTCCTCGCTGATAGGGTCCCGACAATTCATCGCCTTATTCCGGAACCTTTTGACGAAGACCTCGACTAATTCTCCGTCTTTCTGCTTTTCATCAAGCAACGACCCGATTGAGATTTCGGTGTCGTCGTCGAAGAAATTCGCGAGGAATTTCGTCTCCATGTCATCCCAGCTGTTTATGCTTCCTGGCTTGAGGCGACGATACCAATCGAAGGCAGCTCCGCGAAGAGTGCCAACGAATGACCGCACCATCAGAGGCTCATTGCCAGAGATGACTCCCAAGTGCGATTTGAAATAAATCAAATGCTGAGTTGGTGAACCCATCCCATTAAACGGTGTGAAGTTAATTAGACTAAACTTCGCCGGATATGGGATCGATTCCCACTCTCTTGGGTAGGGACAGGGAATGCCCGTCTTTTTAGTCTCTTGAGCAGAAATCAATGTGTTGATTTTGTTCTCGAGATTCTTAATTTTTAGGCTTTCACCCGTGTCTTCACTGGTATTATCATTACCACCCCCTGGATTGATGGGAGGGTTATTAGCATTGCGAGCTTCATTTGTGCCCTTATCCTCCAGGTTGTTCTGGTTGGGCTGACTTGGTTCGCCTTGTTGGTGCCTCAATGCATGAAGTTGTTGGTCATGCATCTCTCTCATGTTCTGCATGGCCATTTGCATCTCGAACCTAAAGGTTTCTTGTTGTTTGGCCATGGCATCTTCAAGCATCTTGGCCACCTGCTCCGCGCTTATCATGAGCGACTCGCGGGGCTGTCCCTCACTGGACACTGTATTATCAGACGCCACTGCGGAGCCAGTATCTGATTCTTCATCTCCCGAAGGTACTCTTGTTCGGACTCTACCATACGTCGCACGAATGATAGCTCCGGATTGAAGACGAGTTACACGTCGGGTTATTTCTGGAACCGCCTCGGTGTTGTCCTGAGCCGTTGTTCCTGTGCTGGTCATGTTGGCGGTGACCCTTGAATGTTCACCGTCCTTGACTCTTGTTCTTCGTTGGAAACGCCTGTGTCTTGGCCTTGGCGCTCCAGTGCTAAGTCTTTCAAACACCGATACTCTTTCGGGGACTGCCTTAACACAATTGCATTCAGACAATACCGCCCGAATGAGATTTGAACAAGGACATTGATTCCCGAACCTTCGAGGGCTCCTCTTTCTAGATTTGTTCGTACCCCCGGCACGATAGTACAGCTCATCTGTTTGGAGGTCAGAGCAACCTATCGTGTGTTGACACGATCTCTCAGGTATAACGTTGCCGTCATCAGATGACAACGTTTCCTTCTGAGGAACAATTGTCTTCTTCGGACCCTCCAGAGTCACACGCCTCGAAACACGCCTTTGTGGGTGTGAATCTTCGGCGGGCTCTCGCACTTCTATGCGCAAAGTTGTGCGCTTGGGTGCCACGGTTTGCTCCAAGTGTTGAGGGTTGCGGCGACCCCCAGCATGCTGTATTGGTTGGGACTTCTTCACTGGCCCCAAACGTTCTTGAACTGGAGCTTTACCTCGTTCCTTCGGAAGTGGACCGAGGCGCTCCAAAACTGATCTTTTCTTCTGGGATGGTCCTGCGGGATCTCCCAGGGTAGTTGCGGCAATCACCGGCTGTTTGGATTGACTTGCCGGCGTCCAAACTTTCGGAGGCTGCGAGTTTTGCTCCTTAGCCTGACCGCTTCAGACTTTGGCCTCCAAACCTTGCGAGTAGGTGGCGGCTTTTTGACCACCTCCTTCTGCAGCTTGCGACGGGCTTCCTCAGCTTTGGCCCGTGCTTGCGCGGACAACGCGCGGCGCTTGCGGATGCGCTCCTCCAGCGTTGAGCGATTCCGTTTGACACGGACCCACTCCATTGTCGATGGTTTGGAGGAACCACCCTGCATTTGCTGTTGAGGCTGTTTGCCTCGTTTATTCTTCAGATCCGCATGATAGCGGACCCCGTCAACAGACTCCATGGCCTTGGCGAATTGCTTCGCGAGGCGTTGACGTTGCCTCTGGCGGGCTCTCTTGGAGAGAGTCACCACGCCTTCAATGGCAGATTTGACCTTCTTTGAGGTCGGTAGGACCTCACTCAACGCAGCTTCGGCGTCGATTGGGGTGAGGTCGTCGTTGGTGGCTTCAGCTTCATCACACCAACGGACTTTTCTCCTGGAGGAGAACTTCTGGAACTTCTTGGACTTGGGGGAGGAGGCAGATCCGGACGAGGACACGTACTCCTCGTATTTCTGCTGGTCGAATTCGTACTCGACCTCCTCCATGACCGGGATCGAGATCCGCGGCTACGACACTCCAGCTTCGGCAGCGAAGCTGGTGGCTCCCACTGTGGTCGCCAGATTGTTCGAGCGGGAAATTGTGTTATTCTTCATTGATGATTCTGTTACAACTTTGACAACAACTTTATGCATTTACAAAGAGATCCGGTCTTTTTATAAGATCCGGCTTACAACAAAATCAAAACAAAGAAATAAAGATTACAACTTTCCTTGAACAAATCACGAGTTTCCT
>BQKN01060006.1:0-23615 GCA_022839385.1 Asparagus kiusianus
TTGCTAATCTAATCCGATATCGATGCCAAATTAAAACTAATAATAAATTATCCTTGCAATGATGATATACACAAAAATATAAGCAAGGATATACAATGAAATAATATGACAATAGGCGATATAAATAATAAGATCAAGATGAAAAATACGCCAAAGTCAATCACAAATACAAATATATGATCACGGACTTCGGTCAACCCACGATCTACGTCTCTGCTCCTCACCTCGAGGAGATTCTCCACTATATCACAAGAAAAATCTACATAATTGATTTCCAAAGTTCACTAAAAATTTTTACTACTCACACGATTGTCAATCCCACAAGACACACTCCTCTAAGTGTTGGACTACTCGTGTTACCTTCTTCAAGTGTTTGGATTTACCATCTTTTCCTAGGCTTTACTACCAACCCACTCCTCTTGGATTTAACCCCGGTCTCTCTCCAACCACTCCTCTAAGTGTTCTTATGTATTACAACGTGTTTTTCATAATAAGTGCAAATAAATAATTTTGTTCTCTAAATAAGTGAGAACGAATTGTCAGCTCTCTCAATGTAACAACCCTACAACCCAAATATACAATATGTGAAATACTAAGGCTCAAATGGTTGTGTGTGTAATAATGAGTAAAATGGAATTAATCTCAAATCAATCTAGAATAAATATGTGAGAATTAAAATGTTAAATAGCTAGATAAAGAGTTTAGAAAAACTTCTCTAAAAACAAAGAGATGTTGATATAGAGATTTGAGGTTGAACGCCTCAAAACCGAAATTAAGATTCTTCTCTTTGTGAAACTTTCTTCACACTAACAAAACACACTTTGATCTTCAAAAATGTGAAACAAACTACCAAAAACTATCTTATAAAACTCTAGTGAATAAACTAATGGTTGAGGACTATTTATAGCCTCAAAAACAAAACTCAACAAAAACTAGCCGATATAGAAAACTAATTGTTTGGTCGACTGATGAACTATATTGGTCGACTGAAAAACACTATTCGGTCGACTGATTTAAGTAATCAGCCGACTGATGTGATTGAAAAACTTAGGCTAAAAAACTTGCACTGGTCGGTCGACTTAAAAATTACATCGGTCGACTGATGCAAGAGGATCGGTCGACTGGTGAAACCAATCAGTCGACTGAAAATACTATTCATAGAAACCTGAATTTTGAAAAGCTAATTTTCTAAATTCAAATTAAAATAGCAAATCAACAAAAAATAGTAAAACTTAGGGAAATGTTTATATATAAGAAAATAAACATGTTAGAAAATGAATTTCTAAAAAAACATTTCCCATTTGTGAAAACTTATTATTTTGCAAAATCGTCAAAAATACAGAGTTTGTTAAATGCTCGATTTTGATGAACTCATTCCAAACAAGTTTTTAGATAGATTAATAGACTTTTGAAAAGATGTAAAATGATATCATTAAGTCTATAATCTAAAAACATAATATATTCTCAAATGGATGTATGATACGATAAATCGAGAAAACGTGTACGTGTATGATTTGAGCTTAAAGTATAAACACATAAAGTACACAACTAAACTTAAAATACTATACCAAGCTAATGTTCTTCATAATGCTCAATCTTGGTCGCGGGATGAAGTACGATAGCGAGACTTTGACTTGAGTGCAAGGGATTCATTCCGAATTTCCACCAACCTCTAAGATATCGTCGTTAAGGCGCAATTCCAACCAACCTCCGACTTAGAAGCATGTTAGAGGAAAAAAAAAGCTAGAAAATAAGATTAAAAATTGTTTGTTGATCATCAAAAATAGATTAGAAAGTAGGCTCATAAATATGAGTCCTAACACTTAGTAGCCGTCCCTTTTGCACGTAGGTAAAATAATAATTAAAATTTTCAAAATGAAATAATTTTTTCTATGTGAAGATCATGATAAGGGCTAATCACAAAGAGCAGTGCTGATCATCATTCCAGATGGCGTATTAGGCTATCTGATGATAAGAATCTCATCTCTATATCTCAAGTTTATCATTTTTTTCTGTTTGTGTGTATGTGTGTGTGTATAAATATATTTACGGTGGCTTGTCATAATTATAGTTAAGTAAAATGCAAAAATCATTCATAAATAACTAATCTTTTATGAATAGAGGGAATAATTCAAATGGATCGTTGAGGCAAAAAGCGATTGGGTAGGCGACCATGCAGGAGAAACGAACAGGCGATAGCACGATTCCCCTAGTGACATATAATCTCTTTCAACAACGTTAATATCACCATTACTCCTCTGTCTCTCATTCCTCCGTCAACAGTGCCACCTAAGTCAGCCTCTTTGTCTACAGTTCCACCCAAATCAGCCTTTCCTCTTTCCCTTCCCCTCCTTCTAGTAATACCTTCTCCACCACCACAACAACCCGCTGCCAGCCAAATCCGCCGCCCCCAACACCCACCATCCCTCTTATCTTCATTTGCAGATCTTTTCAAGGGCATTCAGTCTCCCCCGTCTCATCTTCCCATCCCTTCCTCTCAAAAGGGGATCCTCCTCCTTCCAGAAGAAGGCTAGACCAAAGTGTCCTAGACGTTCCAAGAGACCCAAGTCCTCCTTCCGTTCCTATTACCTTCATCATCCTTCTAAACCCCTCAGGTGCTTTCTTTGTGGAGATAAAGCACACATGGCGAGGAATTGTTCCCTGGGTGATTTCAAGTGCTTTGCCTATAATATAGTCGGTCACACATTGGTTTTCTATCCCAATAAAAACAATCCTCACCGCTTAACATCACTCCTTCCTCTCTGTCTCCTCCTCCATTGTTCATCCCTAACATCACCTTATGCCCTTCAGTGATTAGTAACATGGATGCATATTGTTGTTTTGGTTTCTTTAAATTGCAAGTGGGTAACCCAACTTATGAAGAGCTCATTGAGAATTTGGAGTCCCATCTAAAGAGAGACAGATGGACGTACGACATTAGGCGAACATCTTCTTCATCCTACTTCATCCAATTCCTTAACGAAGAGACTCTAGATCAAGCATGCTCTAAGGAATATTTTGACATGGGTAACTTCAGAGGAGTTTTCTTCCCATGGTCAAAGAAGATAGGGCTCAAAGCTCTCCCCAAGTTTGTTTATGTCTAGGTTGAAATCATCAACCTCTCTCTCCATCTATAGGACTCGGAGTTCCTCATGTAGCTGTTAGGAGATATAGGAGATGTCATTATAGTCTCCGACGATGTCATGATTAAAAGCATGCAAAAGAATGCAAGGTCATGCTCAGAGTTCGAGAAATATCAGAGATCCCTCGATTTATTACTTTCCAATATTCATCCCCTGACGATGTGCATTTGATGGAAGGCATGATCCAACTCAAGGTTGTGGGCAAACCTCTCCTAGAAAGGAAAGGGAAATGTTTAGAGTACTTTGAAAATTTTGTTCGCAAAGAGGGAGCTCCATCTTTATCTTCTGATGATTCTCCTCTGGTCCCCCCAAAGAACTCTTTGACAAAAGTTAATCAGACCGTAGAAGTTGTTCCCCTTGCTCGGATCCTAAAGGGAAAAGGCACATGCCAGATGTTGGGGGACCACTCCAGTCATGCTCACCCCCACCTATCCCCACATTCCACTCCCAGACTACCAGGAGGTGGTTCCGCCTAAGCTAATGGATGTCGTCTTCAAGGGGGTCCCAATTAGGATCACCAAAGATTCGTGGGATCTTCTTACTGCTGCCTTCCCTCATCAAGAAAAAGTCTCCCTCGTACTCCACATCTCCAGCCTCCAAACTCCGTCAATTCCCCTCAACATCAGAAATTCCTCCGATTCCATGGATGTTGCATCCTTATTCGACCTTCCCCCAGGTTTTAAGAATGTCAAGAAGCAATCAAAGAGAAAATCATTCAGAAGAATGCTGGCTCACCTACCCCACAGGAAGCACCTTTCAATTATAAAGAGGAGCTTCCCACTAGTTGGCTCTAAGGGTAAATATTCCTCTTCCTCCTCTATGATGCCCATAAATTCATTAAATTTACAACAATTATGTGATATATCTATCAATTGTGACATCAAAGAACCGGTTGACTCCTTAGGTTTGGTAGAGATCCAAGCCATGGAGAACGAAGGGGATAAGCCAACCTAACTGTCCTCTCTGCCCTAAGTTAGTCCCCTCCAATCTTAGAACGTGAGAGGCTTAAACAACCCTACTAAACGTAGAATGATGAGAGGCTGCATCCAATTAGCTAAAGTAGATCTAGTGGGTCTCCAAGAAACCAAACTTAATTCCATCAGACCTAATATCCTAAAATGTTTGGGAAGTAGCAATATTGCATCCTGGATTTTCTTAGAAGTAACTGAATCTAGGGGGTATCCTATTGGGTTGGAATGAGTCTATCTTCTCCTGCTCCTCTTCATCCATTGGTATTTTCTTTGTGACGACAGACCTTATTCACAGACCTTCCAACTGGCAGTCTTTAGTTGTCCACTACCATTTCATATTGCTTTTACATATGTTGATATGTTAGTTGTGCCCCAATTGTAGATGTCAATACAATTGGATGTTATATTCTGTAAAGTTTATATCTTTATCTCACTAGAGAATAGTTTTTATTATAAAAACTCATTTTTAAACTTTGTGATACATGGCAATAAGAGTTTATTGACCATAGAGTGATGAGACCGATATTAACATAGTGTTAGTGTGAAAGATAAATAAACCTAAAGTAGTTAAAAGAAATGTATTTAGAACGAACTTTTAACTAGTGTCAGGGAAAATAATTATGAGATATAGCTCATGGGGTGATGCCCAACTTAAGATTAGGGGTGATGCCCAATCTTTAGCGCTATATGTTCGCAGGAAAAATTGTTGTTTTCATTGAAGTCATTGTCTCCTTAAGCAACTGTTTATCGGTTACAAAAGATCTGGTCTTTTTATAAGATCCGGTTACAACAAAATCAAAGAAAAATAAAAAGATTACAACTTTCCTTTTTTGTGGAACAAATCGCAAGATCCTGTTTTGCGGTCTCTTGCTTGTGTGGGTTCTTCACCTGTGCCAGGGTTAATCTGTGGACCACCACACGATCTTGATCCGGTCGGATCTACATGGTATGATGAGTGTTATTTCACGAAGGAAATAACAGCCGAGGGGATTATTTCACCAAGGAAATAATAGCCTCAAGTAATCGAAATCGACCAAGCGAAATTAATACTCTTCTCGGGATCAAAAACCAAGTTTTGATCCGGAGGGTAATCGTGTAGATCTCAGATCTGATCTCCCTCGAACTCCTGCCTTGTTTGGTGTGGATGATCGCCAAGAACCAGATCTGAAAAAGTTCAAGTCTTCAAAGCTTCAAAACTCCGAGGTTTAGATCTCAATCCAGCAGAGCTTCGCCTTCAAAAATTCCAACCACTCAAACAATGAACCCCCAAGCCTATTTATAGGCACTCAAAACCAGATCTGAGCTCGGATCTGGGCCTAGATCTGGGCTTGGCCCAGGTGGCTCAGCCACCTTGGTGGCTCGGCCGGCCACCTTGGTGGCTCGGCCACCGAGCCACCTAGAGGTGGCTCGGTTTTGGCCGAGCCCTCTAAGTGTTGGTTGTTTCGTCGTTTTTCGGTTCTGTGGTTTATCCGATCTTCATTGTTGATCTGAACTCTGATTTGGCAGTAAATTCGCTTCGGTGTTCGAGTTTGAGTCCGCTCCCGATCTTGATTGATGTGGTGGACTCTACGGTTGGATGACTTGTTGATTCATCGACCCGTTAGCTTGATTGGGCACGCGATTAGATGTATTCCGTTGTTTGCGTGCGGTTCATTAATCTCGTCGCCTTGTTAATTCGCTTTGTCGCGTCTCATTTAGCTTCGGTGTTGTGGTCTAACGAACATGCTTGGATATATCGCCCGATGGTTTCGTTGGTTTATCGAATCACCGTGCCGAGCTGTGTTAAGGGACCTATAAGCAGTTTTATACGCCTACAGATACCCCCTCCAAAGTGTTTCAGCCTCATTCTTTTATAGAAGAGTCTGGAATACTTTGGATATGATTGTCCCAACCTTCAATCGGTGTAACGGGACCTTGGAATAGCTTCTATTCTTGATTCTTTCAATCCTCCAGGCTATTCGGTGCTTTGTCGAATGTCTGCAAGGGTTCCGGTGCTGCATTTATTGTCTGACCGTTGTCGGAATTTCGAACTTGAAGCTAATTCCTGATTTTCTGATCTTTAGCTCGTGTTTGTTGTTTCAACATAGAACTGACCATCCATTGTTGGCGTTAAGTCTTCATTTGCAACGCGTTGTCCGGCGTTTTGACACAGTTTATACTCGTACGTCTGCTGGAGTCTCGAGAAGCAGTTTATACTCTTATACTTTTCGGAGTGTTGTTGAGTTATCCTTAAGAATATTTTTAGAAAAATACTCTCCAGAAACTTCTCAACAAAAAATAGGGAATAGTTTATACTCGTATACCTTATTGGAGTATTGTTGAGTTATCCTTAAGAATATTTTTGGAAAAATACTCTTTAGAAACTTCTCAACAAAAAATAGGGAATAGTTTATACTCGTATACCTTATTGGAGTATACTTTAGTTCCGAATGAGCTGAACCGGCCGTCGGTCGATCTGAAGTCGTTTCGATACTTAGTTCAGCTTCAATTTGAATTTTGGTTCAAATCTGGTCTGAACTGGTTCAAGACTGGTTCAACCTGGTTCAAGACTGGTCCAACACTGGTTTGGCCTGGTTCAGACTGGTTTGGCCTGGTTCAGACTGGTTTGGTCTGGTTCAGCCTCTTTTGAACTAATTTATCCTGGTCTGGTCTGGTTCAGGACTGATCTGGTCTGGTTCAGCCTCATTTGAACTGATTTAGCCTGGTCTGGTCTGGTCCAGGACTGATCTGGTCTAGTTCAGGACTGGTCTGGTTCGGTTCAAGGCTGGTTCACGCTTATAAAAGAGTTTTGTTTCTCCTTCCTAGGGCCGCCCCCCCCTTCTCCTCTTTTTTGAATTTTCTTTCTCTCGTGCATCCTTTCTTCTTCAAACCCTAAAATTCATCTAAGATCCACCTTTCCTTTTGATCTTGGACTGAAAAATCCTTCAAAATCTCCATATAAAAAGTTTCTCTCAGGCCCCTCGAGCACGTGGTTCGAGCCTCCTTCAAGATCTGATTTTTATTGGATCCTCGAGCTTTTCTTCAGGTAAATCCTCCATAATTTTGGCATATTTCATATTTAATTTATTATATGAACTTGTAGGATTGTATATGAGGGTTAGGGTTGTGATTTAACGCCTCGAGCTCGCATTTCAGGGGTTTGAATTTGGAGATCTGAGGGGTTTAATTGTAATAAAGAGGGGGTAAAATTTTAGGGTTAGAGTTTGTCACCCTAACTAAAATTTTTTTTTGTATTTGATCCCCTCTTTTATTTTGCAGATCATCATGTCGCATATCCCGAGAGGTCAACCTCCTACTGCGTCGGCTGATGGCGTGCTTCCCTCGTACACTGGTGAGCTCTCTTTTCGGCGTATTTCGAGATTTGTAGATTAGTCCTTTATCCCCATTTTGTTCTCCTTGGTGAGACAATCGGGAAGAGCCTTGATTCTCCTTGGTGAGGATTGATGCTTTAAAGATAGGTTTTGCTTGGTCAAAACCATATCTCAAAATAAATAAAGGGGACGTTTTGACGCTGCATTGTGCCTTATAAGGCAGGGATATGTTGTTGATATATCCTACCTTATAAATGCATAATGTGGCCAAATCGTCTCACCCTTTATAAGGCAGTGACTCTATCTTATCCGTTCATAAGATGAGTTCAACTTCCTTTTATAACTGAGACTAACAAACACTTAATTGCTTGTTTTCAGTGGAATATCCCTCTGGAGCGTTCTCATCTCATGCAGTGGACGGGCGTCGTGACGAGTACTATTCGACCTCTGATGATTTTTCACCTATTCCGCTTACTCTTCAGTTTGCTTCGGGCACGTCGACAGAGGTTGCCCAAGTGGTGAAGGAAGGTGGACATCGAGCTCTTCGACAGTTGATTACGGATGCGCATTTCGTGAAGGATACCAGCTCTGTTCAGCCTCTCAGGAAGACTGACTTTTTATTTGGTGACTCTGTTAGAGATCATGCTGCAGTGTTTATTGATGCCAAGCAGTGGCTTCATAAAGATGGTGAGGGTTTTCTATATTTACCTAAGATTACTCGTCACCGCTCATTGACTGAGCTCAGGCTTAAGGCCGTGCCACGGGAGATGTCGTGGCGTTTGACGGAGGAGCATGAGAGCGTTCACTGCGGCTATATTACTCATTAGGCCGCTCCTGGTTCGAGCAGGAGTCATATCATTGGATTGCGTCCTGGAGTATTGGGGCTGGATACACCGTCGCGTAACGAGTTTCTTGCTTCTTCTTCTACTTTGAAGAATCATCTTGTCGACTTAGGACGGGAGATGCCTGCGTCACGCCACAGATTCTATGGCTGGACCCATTCTACAGACAAGCTTTGGTGGGCTCGTATGACGAACTATGTCTTAAGCCGATGGAGCAAGGAGTTACACGCTTGTGGTCTATATGCAGCTGTTCGTTCCACCATGTATGGCTTACCTGTCAGCGCTAAACATTTCTTCGCTTTGTACGAGCTCTATAACCCGGATTCGAACACTTTTCTGACTAGGCACGGGGAGTTAGGCTTGGCTCTCCATGAGATGCACAAGATTTCTGGTTTGCCTATGGGCCCGATGTTATATCAAGAGTACTTTCCCTCCAATCATGAGTTGAGTTAGCTGAAGGACCGCATGCCTAACCGCTATGAGACTTTATGGGATCTCACATCTCACTACCATATTGCTTTGGTGCAGTCTGAGCCTTTAGCAAAGAGGACTAAATCACATGTGAGTTTGAAGCAGTTCGCATGTTACTTGTTCAGAAATCTTGAGAGCAATTCTGATGAGGCTATTTGTGAGCTGACAACGCTTACTCCTTCAGAGGTTAATGGTCTGCTAAAGAAGATTGTCGCTCACTCCTATACTATTAGCGGTTCCGAGAGTGGTTTTCCTGCAGGGACCAAGTTTAAATCATTCTTATGGCACACGACCACATCGATTCAGCCGATGACCCTTCTTGCCGGTTACCTCGCTATCTGGTTAAAGAAATGCGTGGTCCCGTATCAGTCCAGTGACATTTTGCCATTGGAAGTGCTTTACCCAGTGGTTCAGCTTGCCTACAAAAAGGAACTTTCACTTCTTCCGGTGATGGTAGCTAACATTCATCGAGGGCTTCGACAGATTTCTAGTGCTTTCACACAGAAAGAAGATGTACCGTCGGCTCGAATTCTTGCTATTAAGGTGGAGCTTCCGTACACTTATTTGATGGCTTGGTTCGTCCTTCATCGTTCAGATATGATGTCGGTATCGAACGCCACAGACCACTCTGTTCCCCTACTATAGTTGTTTGAGAATGGCATGTGGGAGGGGCGAGGATTCCTTAAAGTTAGGAAGCAGCTACAGGTCCACAAGTGTTGGGTATTTTCCACTTGCTTTCCGCAGTTCTTCAGCCGATACGGTGAGTGTTTGATTGATGAGGAGAGGCCGAGGGAGTATTGAACTCATTTAGACATCGGCTACTTTAATTGGCTAGTGAACATTAGACCGGGTTATCTGACTTTCCGGGTGAGGAATTAGTGTTTCATAGAGCTATATCTACCCTGCCGATTCGCTCGCCAGTTTGGCTATGATCAGCTTTATGTCGGGAACCCGTGTCAGCAGCTTCGGACCCATGGCGGTTTGGTGGACGGTCTTCGTGCATGGTTGTGGACCGTGACGGGCTGCACTGGCGCTATGTTCAGTCTCCCGAGTGCAGAGCGTCAGTTAAAACTCACATTCTTGTGCTGCAGATGGTTGTTAGCAGCTAACAAATCCATCTCCGTGAAGCCGATTACAGAGTTAGTGGCTGAGGAGGCTTCTCAGGCTGATTCTCGTGCAATTCAGGAAGATGCTCGGTCACAGAGGATGCGGAGCAAGACTCGTCGAATCGACGAAGAAGGAAAGAAGACCTTCAATTCTGTTGAAGAGGCCTCAGACGGAGATCCTGAAGAATACGAGGAATATTTCGAGCGAGGTTAATCACTTATCTTTTCTCCTTGTCTTCCAGAATTATTAATCTTAACAACTGTTTGATGTTTCAGGGACAGTGGCTGATGAGGAAGAAGAATTCCATCCTTTTACTCAGGCGAGACCTCCGATTATTGTCCCATCCGCTAGGCGGAAGAGATTAGCCCACAAGCCGCGTGCAGATTCACGAGCATCTGAGATGGATTTGGCTAGTGATGATCCTGCTAGCGACGGAGGTAACATCTATCCTGTAGACCATCCTCTTGATCATTCAGAATTTCGGGCTCATGCTTTTCCATTTCTATATAGGAGAGCGTGAGGAAGGGGAGATGAGTCTTGATCCTGCTCCTCATGATTTTGTATTTTCTGGAGAGCCTGACTTACCACACCAGGTAGAAAAGCCTACAGAAGCTGCCGACGTTAGGGAGACCATCAATGTAGGACCCGATTCAGCGAATCCAGGTACATCTACCATTGACAATACACCCTTTAGATGGCAAACAAAGGAGTTGAACGATTCAGAATTCGTGCCTCCCTTAATTTTCTCTATGCTTCTTGCTCTTTTAGATAAATTACAGGGGGCAAACGTGGACTTTGGGAGTAGAGAGGCTAACACATCCGTAGGAGGTAACTCATTTCCATTGGTTGTAGCCCCTTTATTCTTCTTTTGTATTCATATCTTCTTGTATTAGATTTTTTGACTGATGATTTCGACGAGGAGGGTTTGTTCGTGGACACTCCTATGCTCCACTTCATGTATGGCTCTCCTCAGATTGATGACCAAATGCCTGAAGATATGTTTCCTGAATCTACACTCCCCAAGGATTCCGAGGATGGTCCTTTTGAAGGTACGTGCCTCTTCTCATGTTAATTATAGGACTAACTATTTTTTGACTAATGCAGCTATAATGTGATGAATCTGAAAATTCCGTTTTGTGTTTGACAGAAGCTTTTGTCGAGACTGATCCTGTTGGGCTGACTGTGAGACCAACTACACCAGCTGATACATCAACAGCGGTTACACCTCCACTACCCCCAGTGGCTCAAGGGGAAGAAGGTATAAATTAAGCAACTGAGAAATGTCATTTATTTCCTCATCGAGGCTTTTTTGACAGATTTCCCCCTCTTTGTGTAGGGCTTTCTTCTCGGCTTCATGTCCTCATGAAGGAGTTGTTATCAGACAACGATCCTGAGAAGATCGTCATCTGTATAGAAGTTCGCTTCTTCTTCTCCTTTGTGAACACTATGATTGGCAAGCTCTTCCATGGCGGACTCTTCCTTCACCAATTCAAGCCTTTTCTTGATTCCAGAATAAATTCGATAAGGGAAGCAGGATATCCGCATCTGGCGAAGGCTATTATTGATGACCTTGATTGCCTAGAGCACGAGCTTCAGATGTTATGTGAGCTCCGTGATGCAGGTGCCTCTTTATTCATTGCTGCCGAGTTGGATACTCGCTTACAGACATAGCGCGACACTCGAGTTCTTGCTGAGTTCGAGATTCAGGTGCAACGGGATCGGATAGATCGAGTTGAGGCCAACATTGCTGTTAGATCATCTTCACTTGACAATCTTGACTTTTCTATTGCCTCTTGCGAGACCAAGATAGAACAGCTCAGAAAAGGACTTTGTGAAGAAGAGGAGACTTTGAGTATCCTTCAAATGACGAAGGTACAGGATCAGCAAGCCCACATTGCCTTATCTGAGGAGTTGAAGTCCTTGAAACAGAAACTGGTCGAGACGGAAGAGGTTGCTGTGAAGACTCTAGCCACCACTGAAGAGTCCCTCAGAGCTGAATTGGAGGATGAGCTTAAGCAAGCTTATGATGAGAAGCTGTCTAAGTTTAGTCAGCAGATTTTTAGCCATGGGTTTGATGTATGATTTCATTTGCTGAATACTTTGACTTTTGATCTTCTTAGTGGAAATGGTTTTATCTTTATCTTTATTATGATTTCTCACTCTGTTTGGAATGATTGACCATAATACTCATAGGATTTTTGGCAAACCCTCAGCCTTCAACGGATTTGATTAGCCTTTACCGACTACCGTTTGAGTCGGGCTAGCATGCGGATTGTCTAAATCTGTTCCGCATGTAACGTTGTGCTAAGAGAGTGAATTCTCTGAGACTTTGTGCTATGATGTCGAATACATAGGCTTTACCATTTATTACAGGAATAGGCTACCCGGCAATACGTGTTAGGCGTTGACTTTAGGATTTTTGGCTAACCCCCAGCCCTCAACGGATTTGATTAGCCTTTACTGACTACCGTTTGAGTCGGGCTAGCATGCGGATTGTCTAAATCCGTTCAGCATGTAACGTTGTGCTAAGAGAGTGAATTCTCTGAGACTTTGTGCTACGACTTCGAATATGTAGACTTCGCCATTGTTATGGGAATAGGCTACCCAGCAACGTGTATTAGACGCTGACTTATCCCTATTTAGGTTTTGGGATAAAGTTCCCTAGAATTAGGTTCTGGTGTCTTCTTAGACAGTAAAAGACTAACCTGGCGACGCGTGTTAGGCGTCGGCATATCCTTTCTTAGGATTCAGGATGAAATTCCCCATGCGTGTAAGGCATGGATTTTGGTGTTATTAATAACAACCTGCCACAATGTTGAATATGTGGGCGGGTGTTCTTTTTAACGGTTAAGAACTAACCGGCAGCGCAGGTTAGGCGCAGACTTATCCCTGCTTAGGTTTCAGGATAGGATACCTCAGAATCAAACTCTGGTGTCTTTTTCTACGGAGAAAGACTAAACCGGCAGCGCGTGTTAGGCGCGGACTTATCACTGCTTAGGATTCGGGATAAACTTCCTAAAATGAATCCTAGATTGATAAGTTCTTGGAAAAGGTTGGTGTGGGAAAGAAAGAATTTTATATTCTATTACCCGGTCTTCTTTTAGGGTGAAGCCGAACCCAAATACAAGGAAGGAAGAATTTTATATTCTATTCATTGATTCTTGAAAGGAAGAATTTTATATTCTATTTCCAGCGCAAAAGAAACTAGAAGTGGGATCTCCACTCCGAGAATCTAGAAGATCTAGATAAACTTACCTTTTATAGGATTGGTTATCTAGCATGAAGATGAGTTTTTTTTTATCAAAATGAAATTTCAACTTCGGTTATAACCATGAGGAGGTTTAACCAAAGAGAAAAAGAAGGGAGTTCTTTCGTTCATCGAAAGGGGATTCTGAACTGAAAGTGGTCCTCTTGTTCGTGGAAAGAATCAAGAGGGGAATTTGTTGGTGGCTTAGGCTAGAAAGACACACTGTCAATTGAAATTGATCAGTGAGGGGTTTTGGTGGTGAAAATGATTTTGGGTTATCCTCTAGAATATTAAGTGTAATATTCTTCAAGGAACTTCCCGGTAAATGGGTTATCCTGAATGTACTAGGGATAGTACTTTTTCAGGAACTTCCCATTTATTGGCATTAATTGCCTAACGCCCTCTAAAGAAATCAGGTGATATGCGCCGTTTGAGTAGACTATGTTTATCACAAACGGCCCTTCCCATTTGGGTTCAATTTTACCTTTCTTCTTGGAGCTGAGGATTATCGATCGGCGAGCAGCGAGGACCAGATCTCCTTCCTTGAAGCTTCTCTGTCGGACCTTTTTATTAAAAGTCCTAGATATTCTGGCTTGATAAAACTCAATGTGTTGTTGAGCTTCCAAGCGCTTTTCATCCAACATTTCGAGTTCTTCGAGACGTTTCTGATGTTGTTCTTCTGTCGTCATCTCAGTTGCGAGAGCGATCCGAAGGGATGGGATTTGGATTTCTAATGGTAACACAGCTTCACATCCGTATACCAACGAATATGGAGTAGCTCCTGTAGGTGTGCGTATGGTGGTACGATAAGCCCAGAGTGCTTTACCGAGTTTATCGTCCTAGTCTCGTTTATTGGTCTTCACGAGCTTTGACAGGATCTTAATGATCGTCTTGTTAAAAGCCTCAGCTAATCCATTCATGGCGGGATAATAAGCTATTGACGAAATATCTTGAATTTTGAACTTGTCACAAAACCTGACGAAAGCGTTGCTTATGAACTGTGGACCGTTATCATGAATGATCCGTCTTGGCACACCATGTCGGTATATGACATGATGTTTGATGAAATTGATGACGTTGTTCGTCTTCACTTCTCTAAGCAGAATTGCTTCAGCCCACTTTGAAAAGTAATCCGTGATTGCGAGAATGAATCGATCACCTTTGACTGAAGGGGGGAAAATAGGACCGACAATGTCCATACCCCATGTCTCGAACGGCCAAGATGTGATTGACGTGTGTAAACGCTCCGGTGGTTGGTGCATATAATTTGCATGTACTTGACAGGCATGACATTCTCGAGCGTATTTGATTGCATCATGAACCATTGTTGGCCAAAAATATCCCATTCTCCTGATGCGATCATACAGTTTGGGACCGGGCTGATGTGCACCACATTCTCCTTCGTGCGCTTCCTTAAGAACCTCTTCTGCTTCTTTTTTCGAAAGGCATCGGAGTAACAAACCATCGTACCCCCGACGGTATAATGTATGGGTCTCGGTATTATAGAAGAATCTTGGTGCTTTTCGGCGGATTGATTCCCTTTCTTTTACATCCTCGGGCAAAATACCATACTGGACGTAGTCAATGATGGGAAAACGCCAATCTCGGGGCTCAGACCCAATTTGAGTTGAGTTCACCTCCTTGGCACTTATGTTTCTATCATCTTCCTCTTCGATATCCATATTGTATATGGGTATGCAGAGTTGATGCGATCTTACTGTGACTAGCAGTTCAGTTTCGGGAGGCTACGCAAGTGATACCGCTAGTGCGGCCAGTGCATCCGCATAAGCGTTCTGGAGACGAGGGATGTATTCAATAAAGAATTTTTTAAAAGAATCTGCCATTTTAATGGCCTCCTGGTGGTATGGGATCAGGTCTTGGTTCCTGACTTCATACTCTCCACGGACTTGGTTGACTATCAATTGAGAATCTCCAAAAGCTTCGAGATATTCGACCCCCAGCTCTTTGGCAAAACTGAGTCCAATGAGAAGCGCATTGTACTCGGCTACGTTATTAGAACATGGATTAGTTAGTGAATAAGCTCGAGGCATAACATGCTTTCCCGGGAAAACTAGGACAACTCCAACTCCGGAGGAGACTCTAGAACATCTGGGGGTTATTGCCACATTAGCTGCCCTCGAAGCACCATCGAAGTATAATTGCCATACTTGTTGGTGCGATGCAGTTTTAACCTCGTGGGTTTCATCCGCTAAGTCATCATATACTTCTGCCGTATCTGTTGTCGGGTTTGCCGCCAAAAGATCACAAATCGCTTGTCCTTTGATCGACTTCTGCTGTTTGAAGTGCAAATCATATTGGGATAAAAGAAGGGCCTATTTCGCTAACCACCAATTCATAGAGGCTGGTTGCGTCATAAATACCCGTACTGGATTAACGTTAGAAATGACGTAAATCGTCTGTCCAACCAAGTAATGCCGCATCTTTTGTACTACGAATGCCAATGCGAGACGTTCTTTCTCAATCATCGGATATCGAGACTCGGCGCCTACCAAAGTCCGACTTAGGTAATAGACTGCCTGTTCGTGACCGTTATCATCGTCTTGTGCTAATAAAGCACTTATCGAGTGGTTCATCGCTTTGATGTAAATCAAGAACGGTTTACCTGATTTTGGTGCAACGAGAATAGGAGGATTCGTCAGATATGTTTTGATATCTTCGAGTGCTTTTTGGCAGGCGTCGTCCTAAATAAATGATACACCCTTCTTGTTTAGCTTAGAGAATGGTTGGCATTTCCCAAAAAGATTTGAGATGAACCGCCGGATGTAAGCTAAACGCCCTTGCAATCCTCTAAGTTCTCTTAGATTTCTAGGGGGTTGCAGTTCATGTATCACCTTCACCTTATCGGGATCGATATGTATACCCTTAGTGGTGACGACGAATCCAAGGAATTTTCCGCTGGACATTCCAAGGAAGGATTTAGTGGGGTTCATCTTCAATTGATGACTCCGCATGAGATCGAACATCGTCTTCAAGTCCTTGATGTGATCTTCTTTGTTGCGGCTTTTCACAACCAAATCATCAACGTAGCACTCGACTGCTTTCCTGAGATGTTCTTGAAAAATCTTAGTCATTGCTCGCTGGTATGTAGCGCCTGCATTCTATAGACCGAAAGGCATCACCGTGTAGCAAAAGACACCGAGGGGCGTTCTGAACGCTGTATGCTTCTCATCATCCGGGTGCATCTTGATTTGGTTATATCCTGAAAAGCCATCCATAAAAGATATTCTCTCAAATCTGCATGTATTATCGATAATGACATCCGTGATTGAGAGAGGAAAGTCGTCTTTTGGACATGCTGTATTCAGGTCCCTGAAGTCGATGCAAATCCTGATTTTACCATTCTTCTTCATGACGGGAACAATGTTGGCTAGCCAGTCCGGATGTTGCTCCTCTTGGATAAATCCTGAGTCGATCAATTTCTTAACTTCTGCCTCAATGGCTTCCATAATCTGCGGACGAAACCGTCTTTGTTGTTGTTTGATAGGTTTGACATCCAGCTTGATATCGAGGCGGTGCATTGCCACATTGGGGTCGAGCCCTGGCATGTCTTCATAGTTCCAGGCAAAAACGTCAATATATTCCCTGATGAGAGCGATTAATTCCTCCTTCTCATTTGGGAGAAGACTATCGCAGATGAATATAGGCTTTGGGTTGGCTTCATCGCCCATATTAATTTGGACTACTTTATCTTCAGTGGGGGTTCCCTCTGTTCAAATCTATCACCATACTGCATGTTCAGGTGATGAACCCATGGGTCTTCCCATGTTGGTATTTGATCGTCGCCCTCCATTGTGGATGGATCAGCTGTAGTCATGTTCATCATTAGGGCTTTGAATACTTCCCCCAGACTTGTATCGGAATCCCATTCCGAGGAATCTGACGAGTACCCATCTTTGTATTGCCTAAATGATTGGTTATTGATTAACCAGTAACATTCGTCTTCTGAAGACGAGACATACCCTAATCCCTGCCTGAATTTATAATAATCATCCGGTTTCCCTTTTGGTACATATGCTGCTTTGGCTGGAATACGGGGATCTCGATCGAAGTATAAACCTTCTCCGAGTGTGAAATTATATCCCTGTTTTTCCATGAGCTTCCGCGCTTCCGGACTATACTTAGATAAATGCAGACCAGGTTTGTCATCATTCTCATCTTCTCTTAAGAAATGATCTGGTAATGGAAAACTCTCTCTTTTACCGTAAATCACTTCTTTTTCGCCTCCTATTTTGGCAGGGATGACCAAGGTTGTTCCAAAAGAATGCTGGAGGCGTTTTTTGCTACATAGGACGATCGAAGCGGCGTATATAAATCGGGATTATCATACAATCCCTTTATTACATCATCAAGAGACAGTGAGTACTCTAAATCATCATTTATTTCATTATTGGCAAGTTGCCAGTTACAACTGCCATCTGAAGATTGTTCGTCGTCAAGATTGATTACAAAGGGTACAATATCATTTAAAATAAAACCTCCATTGTAATCGAATCCGGCTTCGGTATCAGCTTCTTCTCCGCTGTCCGTGCCATGGGCCGATGGTTCAGTATCGGATTCGTTTCCATAAAGGAGAGAATCAGTGAAATAATTCTCAAACCATTTGAATGGTTGCTTATCCGTGACCACCGTCCTAACCTTACCATCAGTGTCGACATATTTCAAACACTGATGGAGAGTGGAGGGGATTATAATGTTACTATGGATCCAGGGTCGACCCAATAGTAAGTTATATGAAGTCTCGGCATCAATCACATAACATGTGACTTCCGTCTTCAAATCACCCATTTGATATTTTATCCGGATCTTACCCAAGGGTCTTGACCCGCTAGTATTGAATCCATAGATAACAGTGCCTGTGGCCGCCAATTTGCTAGTTGGAATGCCGAGGCTATGCATCAAGCGGAGCGGTATAATACTCACAGCGGAACCCTGATCCACTTGGATTCGGTTGACTTCGCTGGAGCCAATGTACCCAATGAAATATAGGGGTCGATCATGGTTCGAATTCTTCGTCTGCATATCTTCTTTGGTGAAGGTAATACAGGGAAGGTTCTTAGCCGCTATATTGCAGTGTTGAATTAATGGTTCTGACCCTTCAGGTACCGGCTTGATCTGAGTAAGGAACACTTCTGAATTGGCCAAGGCTTCTTGTAAGGCTTCCCTGGTTTCTTTAGACAACCGTAGCAACTCATACAATGTTATTCGCGCCGGAATATTAGCTAGTTGAGCCATAATATCGAAGATACGCGGAGTGCTCGAGCTCTCCGGTTTATCTCTTCCAATCGGACGATTGAAACGAGGCTGCTTCGGAATCTGAACCTCCTGGGGCTTCTTTTCTTTCTGTTTATCAACCGGCTGTCGTCGAGCTTCTTTAACCGGTCTAGGATTCGTAATCACCCCCAGTTCCGTGAGAGTTTTGACTAGTCCCCGTTTAGTCACCCCCTGCTCAGCTAACTGATCACTAGGTGATGGATAGTTGAAGTGATACTGATTTCTGCTTCTTGTGACATAAACTTCTTGTTCTTCTTCGGAGAGCGGGAAGGTAGGAGCTTCATCATCATCCTCTTCGAAGATCGCGAAAGTAGTATTGCAGGACTTGCCTTTACCCTTTCTGGTCGAGGGAGTCGCCCACTGGTCGTCTTCAATAAGATCAGGATGGACCCAGAGGATTTCGTCGTTTGGGGCTGTGTGTGGCACAAGTCCTTTTTGGCGCTATCCGTATGGGTCGTTGTTTATCATCTTCATTCCCACTTTGGTGATGCGTTTTGGTTCAAACCATGTCGTGGGTACTGATCCAAAGCTAATTGATACTGCATTTGCTCCTACATTCTTGGGCGGCTTCAGGGTTATGACACCCACATCAATTAACGCCTAGATCTTATCCTTAAGATGATAGCATGACCTTGTAGGGTGATGGACCGCTCTATGGTATGCGCAATACTTCGGATCCGTCACCTTGCTAGCTCCTTCTTGATCCACGATCGCCGGCAGCTGGATTTTGTTATTTTCCAATAGGTACTTAAAGTTAACGGAAACTTCGTAATCTTTAAAGGAGTACACCTTAGGAAATCTGGGCTCCGAAGATTTCTGCTTCTGAGGCTGTTGTCGCCATTACGACTGCGACTATTGTGGTGCTTGTTACTACGGCTTTTGCTGAAGTTGCAATTAGAAAGTTTGATTAGCATCAACTGTATTAGCATGCGCCTTACCTTTCCCTCGTGGGTTGAAATTCTGTGTTGGAGCATTCGTCGCCTGCTGGCCTCTCTCTGCCTTCTTTCTTCTGAGGAATCGCTCGGCTTGCTCTCCTCGGACCTTCAAATCCTTCCATGTCTTGGATGGTGCTGTCCCCATTGCTTCCATAACGTCCAATGCTAGGTTGTTGTGGCAGGTTTGGAGAATGAACTCCTCCGTGATCGGGTCCCGACAGTTCATCGCCTTGTTCCGGAACCTTTTGACGAAGGTATCAACTAATTCCCCGTCTTTCTGTTTCTCGTCGAGCAACAACCCGATGGATATCTTGGTGTCGTCATCGAAGAAGTTGGTGAAGAATTTAGTCTCCATGTCGTCCCAGCTATTCACGCTTCCTGGCTTTAGGCGGTGATACCAATCGAAGGCGGCTCTACGAAGAGTGCCAACGAAGGACCGTACCATCAGAGGCTCATTACCAGAGATAACCCCCAGGTGTGATTTGAAGTAAATCAGATGTTGAGTGGGTGAACCCTTCCCATCAAACGGCGTGAAGTTAAATAGATTGAACTTCGCCGGATACAGGATTAATTCCCACTCTCTTGGGTATGGACAAGGAATGCCCGTCTTCTTCATCTCTTGAGCGGAAATCAACGTATTGATTTTGCTCTTAAGGTTTTTAATCTTCAAACTTTCACCCGTATTTTTGTTAGCATTCTCGTTACCAGCCCCTGCATTGACGGGAGGATTATTGGTATTGTGAGCTTCATCCGCATGTGTGTCCTCATGTTCCTGATTAACCTGATTACGACGACTTGGTTCGCCTTGCTGGTTTGTCAGTGCCTGGATTTGTTGGTCATGCATTTCTCTCATATTCTACATGGCCATCTGCATTTCGAATCTGAAGCTCTCCTGTTGTTTGGCCATGGCTTCTTTGAGCATCTTGGCCACTTGTTCCGCGCTTATCATAAGTGACTCGCGGGGTTGTACTTCACTGGACACTGTATTATCTGATGCGTCCGCAGAGCAGGTATCCGATTCTTCATCTTCTGAAGGTAATCTTGTCCGAACCCTACCATAAGTTGCTCGTATAATGGCTCCGGACTGTAGACGAGTTACACGCCGGGGTACTTCCGGAATCGACTCGGGATTATCCTGTGTCGATGTCCCTTTGCTGGTCATATTAGTGGTGACCCTCGGAAATTCTCCATCTTCAACCGCCGTTCTTCTTCGTCAGAAATGCCTAGGTCTTGGTTTTGGCGTTTTGGTATTAAGCCTTTCGAAAACTGAAATTCTTTCGGGGACTGTCTTGATGCAGTTACACTCAGATAATACTGCTCGAATGAGTTTTGGAACAGGGGCACTGAGTTTCTAGTTTTCGAGGACTCCTTTTCCTGGTTTTACTCGTACCCCCAGCACGATAGTACAACTCGTCGGCTTGAAGGTCGGAGCAACCTATCGTGTGTTGGCACGACTTCTCAGGTATAACATTATCATCATCAGACGACAATGTTTCCTTCTGAGGCCGAACTACCTTTTTTGGGCTTTCAAGAGTCACGCGTCTCGAAACACGCCTTTGTGGGCGTGAGTTCTCGGCGGGCTCCTGGACTTCAATACGCAAACTGGTGCGCGTAATTGCCATGAACTCCTTGTCATGTTGAGGGTGATCGCGACCCCCGTCATGTTGAGTCGTTCGGGGCTTTTTTATCGGGCCCAAACGTTCTTGAACTGGAGCTTTGGGAAGTGGACCGAGGCGCTCTAAAACTGACCTCCTTCTTCGGGATGGTTCGGGAGGTTGAACTTATTTTGAAGGCTGCAATGATTGTTCCTTAGCCTGAGTTGCCGCTTCAGACTTCGGCCTCCATACTTGGCGGGTTGGTGGCGGCTTTTTGGCCACTTCTTTCTGCAATCTTCTGTGGGCTTCTTGGACTTGAGCCCGTACCTGCGCTGACAGTGCACGGCGCTTGCGAATGCGCTCATCCAGTGTCGAACGATTCCATTTGACACGGATCCATTCATTCGTTGGCGGCTTGGAGGAACTGCCATTCATTGGTTATTGAGGCTGTTTGCCTCTCCTGTTCTTCAGATTCGCGTCGTAGCGGATTCCATCAATGGACTCCATCGCCTTTGCGAATTGCCACGCCAGGCGTTGACGTCGCCTCTGGCGGGCTCTCTTTAAGAGAGTCACTACGCCCTCAGCGGCGGAGGAATTGGCGAGAATAGGTTTGACCTGGTTGGAGGTCGGCGAAACTTCACTCAATGCAACTTCGACATCGATCGGGGTGAGATCTTCGTTGGTATTCTCTGCTTCTTTATACCAACGGACTTTTCTCCTGGAGGAGAACTTTTTGGACTTGCGGGGGGAGGTGGATCCGGACGAGGATGATAGATACTCCTCGAACTTTTGTTGGTCGAATTCCTACTCGACCTCCTCCTCGACCAGGATTGAGATCCGTGGCTGCGGCGCAACGATCTCGGCAGCGAGATCGGTGGCTCCCACTGTGGTCGCCAGATTATTCGCGAGAAAAATTATTGTTTTCATTGAAGTCATTGTCTCCTTAAGCAACTGTTTATCGGTTATAAAAGATCCGGTCTTT
Source organism: Asparagus kiusianus (assembly GCA_022839385.1). Lineage (NCBI taxonomy): Eukaryota > Viridiplantae > Streptophyta > Magnoliopsida > Asparagales > Asparagaceae > Asparagus > Asparagus kiusianus. The sequence continues at coordinate 21,897 of BQKN01060006.1, forward strand.
TTATAAGATCCGGTTACAACAAAATCAAAGAAAAATAAAAAGATTACAACTTTCCTTTTTTATGGAACAAATCGCAAGATCCTGTTTTGCGGTCTCTTGCTTGTGTAGGTTCTTCGACTGCGCCGGGGTTAATCCGTGGACCACTACGCGATCTTGATCCGGTCGGATCTACACGGTATGATGGGTGTTATTTCACGAAAGAAATAACAGCCGAGGGGATTATTTCACCAAGGAAATAATAGCCTCAAGTAATCGAAATCGACCAAGCGAAATTGATACTCTTCTCGGGATCAAAAACCAAGTTTTGATCCGGAGGGTAACCGTGTAGATCTCAGATCTGATCTCCCTCAAACTCCTACCTTGTTTGGTGTGGATGATCGCCAAGAACCAGATATGAAAAAGTTCAAGTCTTCAAAGCTTCAAAACTCCGAGGTTTAGATCTCAATCCAGCAGAGCTTCGCCTTCAAAAATTCCAACCACTCAAACAATGAACCCCCAAGCCTATTTATAGGCACTCAAAACCAGATCTGGGCTCAGATCTGGGCTTGGCCCAGGTGGTTCAGCCACCTTGGTGGCTCGGCCACCGAGCCACCAAAAGGTGGCTCGGCCGGCCACCGAGCCACCAATTGGTGGCTCGGCCACCGAGCCACCTTGGTGGCTCGCCGAGCCACCTTGGTGGCTCGCCGAGCCACCTAGAGGTGGCTCGGTTTTGGCCGAGCCCTCCAAGTGTTGGTTGTTTCATCGTTTTCCGGTTCTGTGGTTTATCCGATCTTCATTGTTGATCTGAACTCTGATTTGGCAGTAAATTCGCTTCGGTGTTCGAGTTTGAGTCCGCTCCCGATCTTGATTGATGTGGTGGACTCTACGATTGGATAACTCATTGATTCATCGACCCGTTAGCTTGATTAGGCACGCGATTGGATGTATTCCGTTGTTTGCATGCGGTTCGTTAATCTCGTCGCCTCGTTAATTCGCTTTGTCGCATCTCACTTAGCTTCGGTGTTGTGGTCTAACGAACATGCTTGGATATATCGCCCGATGGTTTCGTTGGTTTGTCGAATCACCGTGCCGAGCTGTGTTAAGGGACCTATAAGCAGTTTTATACACCTACACTATAGTCTTAAAAGCGGTGGTTACTTAATTAAGGTCTGATGAATTTTCCCGGTGAATATCTCGGAACCCTCCCACAAATCTTGTACTTACTTGGCTAGTTTAATTATTATAAGTATATAATAGAGCGTCTTTAAATTATATCAAGTTTGATTACGATAAAAGATTTATGAAATCATCCGTAGTCCTCCATCATTTCAGTTGAATACTATTAAGCTTATAAATACTATGTTTGTTAGCATACGTCAAGGCATAACTATTCTATGGCTAAGTAGTATTCATCTGTATATAAGATATAAGGATAGCTTAACTTGGTTATGCGACTTTCTTGGCATACGTCAAGAGTTTGTATAAGTTAAATTTAAGCCAGTCAAGAAATGATGGGTCCAAACTTGACTAGCATTTTATGATTTATTGGCATACGTCAAGGTCATAAAAGACTAGGGATAAAATCATATCAAGAATTACAAGAGTGTAAAAGATAAAAGTTGTCTACCAATTATTGAGTGTATCAATTTGTTGGCATGCGTTAAGGTTGATGCTGTAGGCGTATAAAATTGCCTATAGGTCCCCTCGTACAGCTCGACGACACCGATTCAACAAACGGAC
>BQKN01060006.1:23625-35589 GCA_022839385.1 Asparagus kiusianus
GGGTGGCTCGGCATGAGCCGAGCCACCCCAAGGTGGCCGGCAAACCCCCCTCCCACTTTTGGTGTTCTGGCACGTGCACGAGCATAGGTTTGTTTGCCTATAAATAGGCCAAGGGTTCTTCATTTCAAGAGGTTGGATTTTGGAGGAGGCGAAGCCTTGCAGGATTGAAATCTCAGATCTAAACAAGATTCAAACTTTAAGACTTCGAAGACTTGCTCATCCGGATCTGGTGCTCAGTGATCGATAACGCAAAATAAGGCAGGAGTTCGAGAGGACCAGATCGGGAGATCTACGTTGCTATACTCCGGATCTAAGCTTGGTTCTTAGATCCCGAGATTGAGCAGTTGTTCCCTTGGTGAAACAATCCCTCCGGCTATTATCTCCCTTGGTGGAATAATACCCGTTATACTGCGTAGATCTGCTCGGATCTGGATCTAGCGGTGGTCCATGGCAATTAACCCCGGCGCAGGCAAAGAACCCACCAAAACGAGTGACCGCAAAACAGGAGCTCGCGATTCGTTCGACAAAGAAGGAAACAAGTTGTAATTTTTCATTTCTTTTTATTTGATTTTCATTGTAACCGGATCTTATAAAAAGACCGGATCTTTGTAATCGATAAACAATTACCAAGTGTGTACAATGGAATCAGTAATGAAGAAAGCAACGAATTTTCCCGCGAACAGATGCATTCAATGATAATTGGATCTTGATCCCACTTGAAAATAAGGTGTTGTTTCCCGATCACCTCTTATAAAGATTTTGAGGAACTCGAAAAATAGTGGAAGACATAACTTAGATAAAAACGAACCAAATCTATTTTATGTATTGAACATCTGCTAAAATATCTTTTTTTTCTCTTTTTTCAGGCCATTATGTTTGGCTTAAAAATCATATCAGAACAGAATAAGTTAACCGATCCTAATTACATAGACTGGTTGAGAAATGTTAAGAGTATCTATCCAGAATTCTTAGCCTCACTCATCAAGAAGAAGCAAGATGTTGCTTCATCTTCAGATGTGTTTGTTACTTAGAATTAGTTTTTTATAAGTCCTACATCTTGGGTATTAGATACCGGATCAGGATCTCACATCAGTAATTTGTTACAGAGGTTGAGAAGTTATAGGAAACTTGGAGCTAGAGAGATGACCCTACAAGTAGGCAATAGTGCAATAGTTGCAGCACTTGCAGTAGGGGATTTTCATCTAGCTTTGTCAAATGGAAACATTTTGATTTTGAAAAGTTGTTATTTCATACCAACTATGATGTGCAATATAATATCCATATCTTTATTAGATAAAGATGGATATATATTCAAGTTGGACACTAGTGGAAAACCATGCTTCGCTGACGGCTACAACGCTAATGGGAATTTACCGTCAGCGATGTTTATATCACTGACGGGAAGTCCCATCAGCGTTGTTGCCGTCACAAATGCCTTATAACCGTCGGCGATGTTGTCATCGCCGACGGGAAATAAACATCGCTGACGGGAATCCCGTCAGTGATGTTTGATAAAAATTCTTTTTTACCGAGCCCCTCTCGTTGTTTCTACCATAGTAAAAAGCCCTAATTTCGCCGCCGCCCTCGACATCCCCTCTCAGCTCTGACTCGTCGTCGGCCTCGCCCTCGCCATCACATCCCGTTCCTCCTCTCCGACTCTACCACCCTCGCCATCACCTCCTGAACCCCAGTCGACTTCACCGCCCGCCGCCCTCGCCATCACCCCTCCCGAACCCCAGTCGACTTCATCGCCCGCCGCCCTCGCCATCACCCCCCGTGGCGAGCTCCTCCTCTCCGACTCCACTACCCGTGCGTCGAGGCCCCGAACCCCTGTCGACTTCGGAGCTCGCGACCGGCCTTGCCCTTACCATCTCCTCCCGCTATTCCTCTCCCACTCCACCGCCCGCGCGTCGAGGCCCCGAACTCCAGTCTCCGCTTCGTAGCTCGTAGCTCGCGGTGACATACTATTTTCTAGCAAGAATTACCATATGTGATTTTTATCTTTTAAAATTTGTTGGTTCTACTGATATGTGATAAATTTAGAATTTTAAATTTATTTAATTGTTATAAATTCCAGTAGTCGTTAAGCTTAATTTATTGTTTGCTTTAAGAATATATTACAAGAAATACGAGAATCCATTACATTAGGTAAAATTTCTATTAATGTAAGAATTTTCGTCTATCATTTATCATTTGTCACAAGGTTGTAAGAACAAGTATTTTTTGGATTTTATCCTAAACTAAACTAAAAAAAAGAACTATTGGGTCATCATCAACTATATGAAAAGGATACATGCATACTGTTGGTAATATATAATGCAGTGTTAATTTGTGTAAACGTCCATAATCATTAAAGTCAAATTTTATTTTATTTTCTGAGGGTACTTGAGTATTTAATTACTAACTAGTACTGTTTGTAAAAAAATATAAGTGAATTTTATTTTTTAGTTTCTCAAAAGATTATTATTACACATTGATCATATACCATGATAGAGCCTTGCTACCCCAGTTTGATAATTAATTTTACTCTCTCGAAAATCAAGTGACACATCTATATAAATGCTATATATACATTTACGTTTATTATGTATAGCCCAATGTTTATTATGCTATATAATTAGTTTCTTAGACTCGTAGCGACCTCTTGCCGGAGCTCGTCGCGACACCGCCCCCGCTCAACTCGCAGTGATATTTTTTGCTATATATATCATGATTTTATGAATCGGAAGTCATTACCCCTAGTTTTCCGTCTAATATTGTTGGATGTGAATCTCTTCTGATATAAACTCACGCAATTCTAGTTGGATGTGAAAATACTTTTTACATCTAAAGAGAATAACGTGATTTATGTTAGGAGCACGATCTACATGCAATAATTATTAGATCTATCCGGGGAGGATTCCCCTTCTCGTACAGGTTAGGAATACAGTAGTGTATCGTCTATCTTTGTATACTTTATGCATTTTTATTCCTACAAAATTTTGATAACACGTACCGCATTGTTCTCCGTGTACAATAAGCGTATGTTGTTTTGCGTATCGATCTATAATCGATCTATTATCGATGATTGATACACATTATAACATCCGCACAGTGTACTCGGAGAACAGCGGGTAGGTGCTGCCGAAATTTTAAGAAATAAAAACGCATAAAGTATATAAAGGTAGTTGTAGACACTACTATATTCCTAATGGGATAGGTCCATTTCCTATGACAGCCGTTAAAGTCTCTTATTAAAAATATGAGCGATAGATTTTACTCCCACATAATTTATGTTCTGGTAATTTTCCCTCTGAGATTATTATAATTTGAATTTCCTTGATGTCGTGAAGAAAGTTAATATCACAAAATCGTTAATTTGATGCGTTACTAATAAAAATTCACATTACCTAATTATGCTTAATATCATACAGATGAGGATAGTTCCCGACAAATCATGGATCGATATTCCTCGTATTGATAGATGGAGGGAAAGTTGATATAAAGATGGAATAAATCAATTCATACAGTAAGCCTTGGCAGACCCACGGAAGTTAAATAGTGATGTCGTGTATTGTCCCTGCTGTTGGTGTAAAAATAGGGCGTTGGTGGATAAAGTGATTTACAGAAACACTTAATATCAGGATTTCATGAGGAGTACAAATATTAGACGTTTCATGGGGAAGGATGTCTTGAAGAAATGGAACTGATGGTGGATACCGGTACGTCCGGTGGGAGAATAGATGATACGAGAATAGATGATACACATATGATGCTTGCAGATATGTTAACAGTTCCTAATATAGATCAAGCTGAAGATGCCGAGGATGCTGATGAGTCAGGAAATGCTGGAGGCGTGACTGATCATGAGGAGCTGGCGCAGATAATAAAATTAATAGACGACAATGAAAATGATCTGTATGAGGGTTGCACCGAGTTCACTAGGTTATCATTTATGTTGCGTCTTTTGCGTATAAAGTCTCTTAGCGGAATGGCAGATAAATATTTTAATATGTTGCTTGTGTTGCTGAGAAAAGTCATTCCAAATGGAAAAGAGAGCATACCGGAAAATTATGATAACGTAAAGAAGATTGTTTCCGTTATAGGACTTGATTACAATAAAATCGACACATGCCCTAATGATTGTATCTTCTACTATAAGGATAACAAAGATCTTTAGGAGTGTCCAATTTGTGGAGTATCACGGTGGGTACAACGCAAAAATTATTCAACACATGGGACAGCAAGGTCTATGCTTAAGCAAAAGAAGATTCCAACCAAAGGTCCTTCGTCATTTTCCCTTTATACCAAGGCTAAAACGGTTGTATACAAATAAAGACACTGCTAAGCAAATGAGGTGGCACATGGAAGAACGTATTGATGATGGTAAAATCAGACATCCAGCCGATGCAGAGGCGTGGAAGCATGTGGATAGAACTTTTCCTTGGTTTGCGAATGAGTGCAGGAATGTTAGACTAGGTTTGTCTAGCGACGGATTCAATCCATTTGGGATAATGAGTTCCGGTTGGTCTACATGGCCTGTTCTATTAACGCCTTATAACTTACCGCCTTGGCTTTGCATGAAACAACCGTATATGATACTTTCATTATTGATACCGGGCAAGCATGCACCACGCAATGCCATAGATGTGTTTTTAGAACCGCTAATTGATGAGTTAAAAAGGGGTTATGACATATGATACTCATGCAAAGTAGTCTTTCAGACTACGTGCTATTTTACTATGGATAATTAATGATTTTTTAGCCTATGCAAATCTTTCAGGTTGGTCTACAAAGGGAACATATGTGTGTCTAGTGTGTGGTCCAGAATTCAAAGGTCTTTATCTACAGCACAGTCGAAAGTTTTGTTATTGGTTTAATAGAAGGTGGTTGAACATAAAACAAAGGTACAGAACAAAAAAATGGAGCAAGTTTTTTGATAGTACTGTTGAGAAGAGAGATGTTCCGCGTCCATTAGGTGGAGATCAGATTGTACATTTGCTTGAGAGGTTCCCTGCTGTTAGGCTTGGAAAGAAGCGCTATTCGAAAGAAGATTTATTTGGAGTAAGGAACTTGCGTATTACCAAAAGGATACCAAAACGAAAGAGACAAGCACAAGTGGTGAGTAATGGGGCTGAAGTTGTAAAATTGCCTTCAGGATGGACAAAATTCAGCATTTTTTTTTCAACTCCCCTATTGGAAAGAGCTAAAAATACGTCACAACTTGGACGTTATGCACATTGAAAAAAATATTTGTGATAATCTTTTGTCCACACTATTGCAAGATGCTAATAAATCAAAGGATGATCTACGAGCTCGTCAAGATCTAACTGCATTGAACATTAGAGAGGATCTACAACCAAAAATTGTCAGAAATGACAGATTAGAGTTACCCGTGTCTCGTATTATGATGTCGAAAGTTGAGATGCAAACATTTTATCAAGTCCTCAAATCAATAAAGTTACCAGAGGGTTACTCCGCAAACATATCGAACAATGTCCAGGTGCAAGAAAGGAAAATATTAGGGCTTAAAACTCATGATTATCACATGCTTCTTCATCAATTGCTACATGTGGCACTACGCAGTACTATGCAGAATAAAAAAACAGTGAAGGTTATTATTGATTTTTGTGGATTTTTTAGAAAGCTTTGTTCTAAAGTTACAGACGCTCGTGACTTTGAGAAACTTGGAGAAAACATTTCGGAGACAATGTGTGAAATGGAGATGCTTTTTCCTCCATCTTTTTTCACAATAATGGTTCATCTTACAAAACATCTCGCGGAGGAGGCTGCAATAGCAGAACTAGTCCATTATCGTTGGATGTATCCAATAGAGAGGTTAGTATTTAGAAAATTTTAATCGTTACCTATCAATATTTATATCTATTAAATGTCAATATCTTTACATCTATATCTGATTAATTATTATTTTTTAGATATTTGGGTTCAATGAAGCGTCAATTGCGTAACAGAGCTCGACCAGAAGGTTTAATAGCTGAAAGTTACGTGAGAACTGAGTGTCTCTTATTTGCCTCTCGTTATATGAGAGGGGAACAAACCGAACTTCAAGCACCTATTGATAATAAGGATAACACAGTTCTCTATCCTCGCGGGCTGAACAAAAATTATTCTAACATATTGTTAGATCAAGCGCATGCATATGTAGTAAATAATCTTGAAATCTTCTCGGAGTACCGGACATAAAATATCTAAAAAGAGTTTTGACTACCATTTAATCTTTAATTTTTATTTTGACAATAATAAATAAATTTATGCACATTAATAGGCAACATCAGGAAAAACTTAAGAATGAAGTTACTGGTAGTACAACTGTACTTGACATTAAAGAAAGGCATATGAAGGAATTCCCTGCTTGGTTGAATAATGAAGTAAGTATTGTTAAATTTAGCGATCTTTAATTTTTATTTTGGAAAAAACTTAGAAATTATTGATTTAATAGTTTTCTTATTTTTCATATTTAGATCCAGGAACAACTTATCCTTAATAATCAAATATCAGAAGAAGTAAAGGTTCAGGTAAAGCGGCCTTACTATGCCATAAATCAATTTGGTGGGTATCGTGTTAACGGTTATAAATTTCACACAATGGAGGTTGATGATACAAAGGTCACCCAGAATAGTGGTGTCATGGCTACCTTCTCACGGGAATGTTTCTCAAACAAAAGAGATCATAATCCAGTTGAAAATAATATAACATATTATGGAAGGTTGGAAGATGTGGTGGAGATATTCTACGACTATGGTGGTCCAAATGAACATAAATACATGATATTCATGATTCGTTGGTGTTTTGCAAAGCCTCAAAAGGATCCCTTTGGATTTACAATTGTCAATCTCGATAAAGAAATTGATAGTGATAAAAAATTCATGTTTGTATCTCAGGTAGGACAATGTTCCTATGTGAAAGATCCTACGGTTAAAGACGAGTGGGTTGTCTTGTACAAGGATTCTAGGGCTTATATTCAACCTTCTACCAATGAAGATGATGACGAGAGCTATATAAACAACTTCAATGAGCCAAATGCGGCGATCGATGAATTCTCGTACCCTCAAAATGTAGTGTTTGATACGGATGCTCCAACAACTCGGACAGACATTCCAAATATTATCACAGACATTAATAGGAGCTAAACAACAAGTATTTGTAATCGGGTCTTCATGTAACTTTTTTTAGTTTGCAAATTGTATATTCAGCTTTTGGACAATATAAATTGTATATAAATATGTAATATCTTATTTTGTATATTCAGCTTGTAGAGATGCCTACAAACTTGATGTGAAATGAAAATTTTTGTAACATAGTAATATATCTTGTTTTTATTTTTGCCAAGCCAAATTGCATCTATACTATATTAATTCCTATGTTTATTCAACTTGTAGATGTCTAAAAACATAAACAGGAGGTTATTCGAAGCCAACCCCAGTCAAGACCAATCCACTGAGGAAGAGCCACCGAGTTCAGCAGAGATGTCAGGTATAACTTAGTTTAACTTAAGTATTTTTTATTCATGATATATGCACAATGATAATGATAATTTATTTGTTTTATTTTTTTAGGTGAGGGCGAGGAAGAGCCGACTCCCGTACCATTATATGTAGATCCTCCAGTGCTACTTTGAGCATATATTGCCGGGATTGAGCGTGAGCCTTTGCCAGCATGTGCAGAGGGGTGTAGGCTGTCTAAAAATCATAATAGATAGTCGATCCCCAATCTTCAATGATAAAAGTTAGAATCAGATGACTTTCACGTCAACAAATGAAAGCTGCAAACGGAGAACTTTTCACATAGATCGAGAAGAGTTACAATTCAACAACACTTCCGACAACCGATGAAAACTCTGTTCAGTGATCTTCATGATCAACAGTAAGAGTTACAATCTGACGGCTTTCACACCCTGCAATAGCCTTCGCAACACCGTAATAGAAGAGGCTGCAAGTCAACAACCATTTCTAAAACACAGAGTTTACCTCTGCGCTTTGCAACCCAGAACGCTAGCGGCCTGTACGATTCAATCATCCGCAGATACCCAACTCTGCGTCCTAAGTCTGAGGTGCAGAGTTAAGACCCAAACCGCAAGCGGCCCTTGCGTTTTCAATTCCTAGCAAGCACCTAACTCAGCGTCTCAAGTCTAAGACACAAAGTTAAAGCCTGTAACGCTGATTTAGGCGTTTGACTTGTTCAAACACAAGCTGAACGGCCTCAAAATTGTTTATCCCACGTTTTGAGGGATTTTCGCGCACTTAGGAGCGGATCTAGGGGTTGGTTACGCCCCTTATCCCCCTATAAATAACTGCATTACTCAACTGAGAAAGGGGTTGAAGATTTAGAGATCAAAACCGTATAAGGTTGGATTCTTTGGCGGAGACGGTGAGATTTCTTAAGATCAAGGAATTGCTTGGCAGTTAGGAAATCAAATCTCGAAGAATTCTTCAACAACAAACAAATCTATTTGGCTATTAACCGATTATTCAGTTTCAACAACTCTTTTCAGAGTTTTCAACTTGATCTGAGTTTTGAAACTCATTAAGAGTTCTAAATCAAACTTGTCATACAAGTTCATCGTTCCTACGAGATAAAGACGGTCGGATCGTCAACAGAGAGCAAATTCGACGCGAACATTCAAAGGAGGCACTCCATCGCTACCAAGAAGAACCCAGTTTTAAACAAAGGGGAGAATCAAATTTATTCTCCTCTCTTTTGTAATTGAATTGTAATTGAGATCGAAGGAATACAAGTTAATTTTCTTCATTCTTTTTATTACAAATTTTCTACAAACAAGGGGTATAGACTCAAGCAGACAGAAAAATACATGCTTGCCAAAAAATGATTGGATGATTAGGGGCTACAGATTGATGAGATCTTATCTGATGCAAAAAATGAAATCAGACAAAGATTTGGTGTGTTTGATCAAAATTTTCGAGTATTTGATAATAATAAATTAAATTCTAAGAGCTTAAGATTGATTAAATAATACTGTTGATATATTTATTATTTTTTTATTTGTTGTAGGAGAAAAACTTATCAAGAAAAAAGGACGCCAGAGAAGTGACTTTAAAAAAGTTACTAACGGATGGTTTTCGTGCAATTGTAAGATGGGGACATAATGGGATTCCAACCAGGCAATGGGCTGATAACTTTAGCTCATATCTTGGATGCTTGATACGGAGGAGTGATAATGTGAATCCTTATTACGAGGCTGAGGAGCAGCCCTTTCATGTCCTGGAGAGTATATATCGAGATTGTTGGGTAAATTACTCTATTTAGATCAATTATTTTACAATTCTGTCAATTGTCCATGCTTAACTATATGTTAATATTTAGAGATATTTCAACATCGAAGACAATCCCGTAGGGTAGGAATTTTTATTTGGATACATAGGAAAGTTCAAGCATTCTCTTCGGGAGTGGAGACATGAGATAAAGAAGAAATGCTATGATTGTTTCAGTCACAACTGGGAGAGGATATACAAGCGAGATAAGAGGGTTGAGCTGAGCATTTAGCTGCACTTATAGTATTGTGGGGCCAAGAGGAGCACCAGGTAAATATGTATAGTAGTTAATTAGATTCAAGTTATTTATCTAAAACTAGTAATATATTTCATTGTATATTATAGCTTGTACTAAAATTCTTTGTTCATATTGAAGAAAAAATGTCAGAGAAATCAACTAAATCGATGGAAGAAAGATTATGATCATCATACGGGGACTACTTCATTTGCTCAGATTGAGGATCAATTTTGTAGGACAACGGTATAAAGTCTTTTAATCTTCTATATATATTCTCTCTGCTTCCTAGAATATTTGATAAATAAAACTAATAAATAATTTTTTAAATCTCAGAACGCTCCCTTTATCCCGCTGCCAGAACTGCACAGAAGGACGATGGTTCAGTTTAAGAAGGGGTACGATGACGATGAGAATAAGAAACAAAAACTAGAATTGGCCAAGAAAATGCAGGTTATCTAATTCAACATTAATTATTACTTGAAATTATTGAATTATCTTAGCTCTTATTAGCCTGTTCTTTTGTTGGGAATAGCTTATGTATATATCTGAGCTCCAATTAGGATCCAAGATTGTCTGAAGCTAGTAGGTCATAGTTATGATCATGAGGACATGTCCACTAATAAGATACATAATTGTCCTATATATGTTGTACACAACATGCGGACATGCAATGACTTCTAGAAAATACACACGATATGCACATGTATATTATGACACGACTTCAACAGAAGTGTCCATACACCAATACGCTTAATATTTCTGAGAAATACATGAATGACCATGAGCAAGGCAACGTGATGGTTAACTAGTTTTTTTGTTCCATCACAAAATTGGAAAGATGTAATAGAAACTGTGCTCCACATAGCTAGAAGTTTGATGATCATTCCTATTATTTGACAGTACCCTGTAATGCACACATGTAGAGAATAACTTCAATCAAATTGACGGTTTACAAGTAGCTGACTGAGATTTTGAACCATACATGCTTCCTACACTTGAACCCGCTCTGAAATGTTAGATCAACTTCACTAATATGATCGCTCCACGTATTGATTAGAAAGTGCAGTCAAACTTTCCATCTATTTAATGGTATGCAAGCTCTAATATCCTATTTGTTGCCCCCATGAAATGGTAGACGAAGGCAAGTACTGCAAGAAAAATGGTAACTACAAACAATATCAATAAATAATGACAGTAAAAAACCTCGTGCATATGACATTAAAAAACCTTGGCATAATCATAAGCATTCTTACTGTGCAGCTTAATATCATACAGATGCAGTTTATCTAATTCAACATTAATTATTACTTGAAATTATTTAATTATCTTAGCTCTTATTAGCCTATTCTTTTGTTCGGAATTTACTGTTTGCACTCTTCTTTTCATTTCAGACTGTCCTAAAAAATTAAATATAACATACATTCCAAATATAATCCAATTTTTTAACTGAACTTCTAATATTACTTAATATCTTAGCTCTTATTAGCCTATTCTTTTTTATACTGAACTTCTAATATCTTAGCTCTTAAATTCATTGTTTTGTCTTTTAGGAAGCTCTGGAAAACACATATGCTGAGGTTGTTGCACAGAGCCAGGAGCCCCTGACTAGAAAGAAGAATTATAATGTGAGCCATTTAGTTTGTGGACTTTCCAAAAAGGGGAGGACCAAGTGGATGAGAGTTGGAGCTCAGAGGGTGTGTACCCCATTCCTGCCTCCGTCGATTTCAACGCTATCGACTATGCCCTCGGGGCCCTCTTACATGCCGCAGGAGGATTGCACTCAGCAGGCGATGCGGCTTGTTTCCTCTGTGATGAATCTATTAGATGGTCAGATTCCTGAGGAGATGTGGGAGGATATTCAAGAGGAGCTTATGCAAGTGATCCATCCTACTACTACTTTTGCGATGGTTTCCCGGTAAATAATGAAATCTTGTAGAAGGCGGGTTCCTACTCGGGTGCAAAGCCAGATTATGAACTTTTTGGTCTCTCAAAAGGCATTTACTGGTAGTAGAGAGAGTAACAGACAGGTATACATATTATATATGTAAAACATGATTACACACAATATTATTTGATTCTAAATTTAAATTATTTTGTTGTTAGAGTGGAGATGATGCTATTGGGAGCGCGAGTCGTAGGGGTGGAGCCGCCAGTGGCAACGCGAACGATGACATGGATAGGGCGGATGATCTATCTTAGTGAGTTATATCCTAAGCTCGTGTTTGTATATTGGACATCTTTATATTGGAGCAGGCCCGGCCCAAGAGGGGGGGTAAGGGGGGGCGACCGCACAGGGCCCCATTTCAAAGGGGGCCCCAAATTTTTAAAAATGCCCATAGTATATTTTTTAATTCTTTCCAATAAGTTTTTTGTTTGTTTAAAAAAGGGCCTAATAATCTAATACTAGCCCACTAAATTAAATAATAATTTATGTCCATTGCCTAAGCCTAACTGTAG
>BQKN01060006.1:55589-75939 GCA_022839385.1 Asparagus kiusianus
ATATATATATATATATATATATATATATATATATATATAATTAAAAACCGGGCCCAGAGCCTGGCCGGCATGGATTTTCAGGGATTTTCCCGGGCCCAGACCGAGCGCGGGCCCGGCCGGGTCCGGACATGACGCGGGGCTGGGTCTGGCCCAATGCCCATTTGGACACCTCTACAGCAAAGTTGGGTTTTTATGTGCCAATTCCTGGTAGTGACTGAAATATAGGAAAAGAAACTTTAGGATATCAAAACTAAATAATGTATACACGTGGGGAATCAAAGTTAGGAGAAAACCATAATTTGCTTACCAAATTGAAAATAACACTAATTTTATGACTAAAATGCGTTGTTTTTCGAAAAAAAATTTAGTTGACAAAGAAAAAATATAAATCATTTGAATTAATAAAACAAAGTAGAATTATAATTATCACTTTATGTTGTGCTTAATTCAAACCAAAGTCCTTGCATCAATTAAAATTTACACATATTTCTAATTAATTCCATATATGCATGCATGTGCTAGTATCATGCTAGCTTTCTTTTTTGAAGAAATTTGCAAAATAGACCTATTTTGCTAAATATTTAGCAAAACAGTTCCTTTTGCTAAATATTTAGCAAAATAGACCTCTTTTTGGTCAACAGGCCAAAAAGAGGTCGATTTTGCAAAACAGACCATTCGAAACATATGAGACTAGTAATCCCGTATAATTTAATGGAGGATTAATCATACGGGACTACTAGTCCCGTATGTTTCGAATGATCTGTTTAGCAAAATCAACCTTTTTTTGGCCCGTTGGCCAAAAAGAGGTTTATTTTGCAAATTTTTCCTTCTTTTTTCTCAAAGATGGCTCACTGTATGGCACTTAGCACACTTTTTCACTCAAACTCAAAGGTAATAAGTCAGCCTCAACATTCAGTCACTCCAGAGCACAAAAGGGAGCTTGTATGGAAGGGAACCTCTCACTTGATTTCTCAACTTGGTTATAAATGAGGGACTCTTCCCTCCTATACAGAGGCAAAGTCCTCTTTCAATGAATGGTTAGGATCCTTTTTCTAGAGACTTCTAGACATCAATGGTTAGGATTTAGTCTCTATATTTCTTTACACAAATATTTCCTTAACCCTCATATAAATATCTAAGCTTCTAGAAGCTTCCATAGAAATATCTACTATTCTAGTAGTTTACCTATAAATATCTAATCCTTCTAGAAGCCTCTCATGGAAACATCTTCGCAGCCCCCAAAAATGTCTTCATCCATTAATTCTCTAGTGTACTTATGGACCCAAGTGGCTAATTAGAGGCACCAAAATGAAGTGGTTGTGGCATTCTCCCTTATCTATATGATCGATGGCCTCATGGACCATGGTGCATCTTCCCCTAGAGAAACTTCTCGATCAAATTTTAAAATTGTCATAATGTATTGGTTGGTTCCGAGCTACATTCGCTTATGTACAAATCTTTTCACTTCACAAAGTACTCTATTATTGGGTGGTTGTTGATTTCTTATACCACTCAGTCCACGATAATATCTTTGGCTTCTTTGTCAAATTCCATGCGAACTCCAACCGGTGCTCGAGTGGATCTCCCATGATCCAGGTCCTTTGTATCTTCATGGTAGGCTTCAACATACTTACATGAAAGACTAAATGATACATGAGATTTACATTCTCTACTCTCTTAATGATAAAAAGATGGACCTTTGTATTCCTTATCAAGCTCTTGTGTGATCCTTTATGTTGATCTAATATAGAGAACTTGACGAGGACTAAGTCACAAATTTGATATTCCTAGTGTCTCCTCTTCTTACCGACCCAATTCTTCATCTTTTTCACAACCTTATGTAACATAAGCGCACTATCTCTTTTTTCTCTTGCCAACCCTACGAAAATTTATAGGCTGTGGGTCTACTTCCCTTGTAGCCTATTCAAATGGTATTTGGAGTGAACAGTTGTTGACTCATCACGATATTGAATTGAATTTTCCCCGTGGATGCCCTCCTTTGTAGGTTGCATAAGAACTGGGCGATATCCGGCAACATCACCTAATCATGCTGGTTTGCACTTACATAGTGCCTAATAAACCATTCACCCACTCCATCTGTCCATCTGTTTATTGGGGAAAGCTAGTAGAGAAGCTCATGTGTGACCTTATGAGCCGAAACAATTCTGTCTAGAATCCCCTTGGTGAATCGACCATCCTGATCACTTACAAAGGTCCTAGGCAAACCCCAATCCTTCATTACATGCTTCAAGAATAAAGGGGTTGCTACTTCAGGTTGCTACTTCAACTGGCACTTGGCTGGAGTTGTAATGAAGATGTTGTACTTAGAAATTTATTGACCATTACCATTATAATGCAACATCCCTCAAACTTTGATAGCCTCATAATGAAGTCCATAGAGATACTCTCCCATGGATGCTATGGATTCGATAGTGGCTCAGGCAATCTTGCTAGTGCCCATTGCTTTGTCTTGTCTTGTTGGCACGCAATACAAGTCTTCACAGAGGCCTCCACATCATATCTTATGTGAGGTCAACAATAAGTCTCGTCAAGTAGAGTAAGGGTGTTGCACACACTTCGATGTCCTGTCCAATAAGATTCGTGACACTCCTTCATGATCTCACACCTTAGGTTCCCGTGTAGCAACACATACAACTATCTCCCTTATGTGTAGAGTAGATCTTCTTCAAGCCAAAACCTTTGACTTTTGCCTTCTTCTGCATAGTCTATAAGGCTCTTAGCTATTGGACCATGTGACAAGCCTTCTTTGATGTGGCCAAGTAAAGGACTCTATGATCACCATCAAGGAAAGCTCTACTTTCTAACTCAACTCATCCACCACCAAGTTGACACTGTGTGGTCTGTACTCAAGAACATAGTCAAACTCGGCAAGGAAGTCTTACCATTGAGCCTACTTAGGTGATAGCTTATTTTGGGTTTGGAAGTAGTAGGTAGAGATGTTATCTATTTTCACCACAAACCTCGATCCAACGATGTAGTGTCTCCAAACCCTTAGGTAATGAATCACTGCTTGTGAACCCGTGAAGGTCTTGTGGGGGCCACACCCACGTGGGTGTGAGTGAGACACAAATTTGTGTCTCGCGGCCGCCACACTCACGTGGGTGTGAACGAGACACAAATTTGTGTCTCGCGACTGCCACAATCACGTAGGGTTCTCGAGTGCACCGAGAACGTGGAGCCCAGTGCGGCCTACCCAAGAAAATGCGTTCTCCTATAAATACCAACACGTTTTCTTCCTAGGGTTTTATGTGGGGAAAATGCACAGGAAGGGCTTTGCCTTTTCGGTTGTAGTGAGGTGATAAACAGAGAGTTTAGGAGACTTAGATCTGAGGGAATGCTTAGATATTGAGGAGAGATTTTACAAGAGAGGTCAATTTCTTTTTGGGTAAAAATCAAAGCTTTATCTTTGGGACAAGCTTGTGAGTTGTACAAGTTGTCGGTGTTCTCCTTCATAGTGGAACATGTTGTTCGCCTTTGCGGAAGCATGCTCGCACACCAAACGAGTTCGCGAGTCATGGGAGAAAACCAAACACGAGCACAATCCAATCCAAAATACGACAAATCAAACCAAACATAGAGATATATGTGGTTCGACAATTTGCCTATGTCCATGGGGAAGGATGAGGAGATTCCACTATATCAAGGAGAGTACAAATGGTTACAATCTCACAAAATCACTCAAATGAACCCTAAACCAAAGCTCTCTCCTTGCTCATAATATCTCCCTCTAACAATGCTTAGTACAATATCAAATCTCTGTTAAAACTCTCCTCTCTTAATCCTAAAAATGAGTGTTTCTAATATATATCAAAACCTAATTAGAAACAGAGCAGGAAATAAAATAGCCCAATATCTGCTACGCGATCGACCGCGGAACCCCAAACTGTGGTCGACCGCCAAAAGTTTAGAGACTTTTGTGTCTCCTAGGTTTGGACGCGGTCGGCCGTCGAACCCATCGTGGTCGACCATCAAAAGTCCAGAGACATACTCCTATCTCATGCATGTTTACGGTCGATCGCCGTGCCATGCGTGGTCAACCGTGAAACCTACAGATTGTTCTCCTGCATTTTCTCCCGAACTTCGTCGTCATTTTTACAATTCTCCACATCGGCGAACGTTTTCCCAAAACTAAGCCGACACCAATACTAACCAAAATGTCCCACTTCTTGCATCCGGTATGAAGTAGAATAAACCCATGACAACAGACTCAGCCCACAACAAGTCGGGAACCCAAATGAGAATACAAACAATCTCCAAATGTCGGTATCATCACATCAAATCGGCTACATCAAATTGACTGCCTACGTACCCTCTCTCCCATGGGATCAAGCCTCCCGTAGTTCATTCAAATGGCCGTCAACGGCCTCAACAAACACAAATGTGCAACAAGTTCCGATAATGATTAAACTTGTTGCTCGGAACTACCTTAGTGAGCATATCTGTCGTATTATTCTTCGTGTGGACCTTCACAATCTCCACATCGCCATCTTCAAGAATATCCCGAACGAAGTGATAATGAACGTCAATGTGCTTAGTCCGCGCATAAAAAACCTGGTTCTTCACCAAATAGATAGCACTCATGCTATCATAATGAATAGTTATGGACCTCTGCGATATACCAAGTTCTTCCAAAAGTCTCCAAAGCCAAATAGCCTCCTTCACAGCCTCCATAATCGTCATATATTCTGCCTCCATTGTAGACTAAGCCACCATTGGTTGTAAGGTGCATCTCTAGCATACCGGCGCACGGGTCAAAGTGAACACATACCCCGTTGTAAACCGGTGCTTATCTAAATCCCTGGCATAATCCGAATCAACATAGCTAATGTACAACTGCCCACCTGTAATGTCCCGTTCAAAAACCAAAGCAACATTGAGCGTGCCTCGAATGTACCTCAAAATCCATCTCACGACGTCTCAATGACCCACTCTTGGATCGTGGATGTATTTAGAAACCTTGCTCACCGCTTGTGATAAATCTGGCCTCGTACATACTATCGCGTACATCAATCTCCCAACTTTGCTCGTATATGGAGTCTTCGACATTAACTCTCTATCTTTAACTATTTTCGATGAAAGGTTAGCTGAAAGCTTCAAATGGGCTCCCAAAGGTACACTAACTGGCTTCGTATCCATGCTAATATTAAACCGCTGTAGAACTTTCTTCAAATAAGCCACCTATGTCAAACAAATTCTGTCCTTCTCTTTGTCTCTGCTGATCTCCATCCCTAAAATGTGCTTAGCCTCATCTAAATCCTTTATCTCAAACTCATTTGAGAGCTGAATCTTCAACTCATCTATAGCAGGCCTGGAAATAGAGGCAACCAACATATCATCAATATAAAGCAATAAATAAATGTACGCACCTCCTTTTAACTTGTGAAAATACACGCAAGGATCAAACTGGCTTTGAGTGTATGAATGACCGATCATAAATCCACCGAATCGCCTATACTATTGTCGAGGAGACTGCTTCAAACCGTATAGCGATTTTTTAACCTGCAAACTAACTTATCCTTCCCTGTAGCTTGAAATCCCAATGGCTGAGTCATATATATTTCTTCATCAATATCATCATGAAGAAATACCATCTTCATATCCAACTGATCTAACTCCAAACTATATTATGCCACCAAAGCTAGCAAAATCCTAATCGAAGAATGCTTTACCACCAGAGAGAAAACCTCATTATAATCAATACCATCCTCCTGTGCATAGCCCTTCGCAACTAACCTATCCTTGAACCTTGCTGAAGTGCCTTCAATGCCCTCCTTCTTCATGTATACCCACTTGCAACCAATCGCCTTTCGCCCTTTTAGAAGCTCAACAAGCTCCCATGTCCTATGCATAGCCCTTTGCAACTAACCTAGCCTTGAACCTTGCTGAAGTGCCTTCAATGCCCTCCTTCTTCATCTATACCCACTTACAACCAATCGCCTTCCGCCCCTTTGGAAGCTCAACAAGCTCCCATGTATCGTTCTTATGAAGAGACTCCATCTCCTCCTGCATAGCTACCTACCACGAATCAGCCTCCGAACTCTGCTCGGCCTCTCTGAATGTAGTAGGCACCAACTTGTCGATACTCTCCACCGGAAGTGCATATGCAACTACTGTGTCAGTATAATGTGCTGGTATCCATATGTCTCTCCTCTGTCTCCAAACCACAATAGAATCCTAAACCTGAGCTGTTAATTTCGGATCCTACACATTTGTACCCGTATCTCCTAAATCACCGTCGTGCTCACCTAGCGTCACCTCAGTCAGCACCCTAATGGATACTATACTATCTGGATAATATGAAGCTGCATCGATCTCCACCACCTGTGATATCTTCTCCGTCAGATCGCTCTCCACCTGATAAGAGTTAGGAAGCTTCAAGATAGAAGCCTCATCAAACATGACGTCTCTACTCAGTACAATCTTCCTATCAACTGGATCCCATAGCTTGTATCTCTTGACACCACGATTGAATCCTACAAATATGGCCTTCCTAGCTCGAGGTTCTAAGTTATCAGTCTTAACATGATAGTATGTAGGGCACCCAAATACCTTGAGCTGGTCATAGTCGTGTGTTGGCTCTCCTGACTATATCTCCATAGGGGTCTTCCCCTCAATCACAGATGAAGGCAACTTGTTAATGAGGTGGCTCACATATGAAAGTGCCACAGCCCAAAAGATCTTCTCCAAACTACTATGCGCCAACAAACACTGAATCTTCTCCAGTAAAGATCAATTTAACCTCTCTGCCACCCCATTCTGCTATGGTGTGTGACTAAGTGTGAAGTGTCTCTCTATGCCCTCGTTTCGACATAGCTGCTGAAAGGGGTCTGATGTGTACTCACCACCATTATCGGATCGCAACGTCTTGATCTTTCTCCCAGTCTGCTGTTCCAACCTCTTCTTCCACTCCATAAATATATCTATGACTTCACTCTTCTTTGCCATAGGGTACACCCAACAATACCTAGAATAGTCATCAACGAACGTGACGAACTAATATCGACCACCAAGTGATGTAGTCTTGGTAGGACCCTAAACATATGTGTGCACATAATTCAGGATGCCCCTCGTCCTATGAATAACAGTCCTAAACTTCACCTTCGTCTTCTTGCTAAGTACATAGTGTTCACAGAGCTCAACATTTCCACTCTTGGCTCCCTTCAATAGTACCTACTTACACAGCGCCTGCAGTGACTTCTCTCCTGTGTACCCTAACTTGTAGTGCCAAAGTTTGCTCATGTCCGCCTCTGAAATAGCTAAAGCTACCTGTCCAATCTCGATGATCCCCTTTGCTACAATATCCTCAAAGGTCACCTTGAATCCCTTCGCCTCCAAAGATCCAATTAAGATAAGATTCTTCTTTAGCTGAGGAACAAATCTCACCTCCTTTAATTCACGGACTACTCCATCATGCATCCGAATCCTCATAGTACCTATCCCACAAATGCCATATGATTTATCATTTTTCATGACAAAAACACCCCCATCGAGTCTCTCAAATGATGCAAACTAATCTCGCCTATGAGTAACATGATAAGTAGCATCAGAATCAAGTATCCAATCTGATGCATCCAAGTGGTTCATCTCCGGAGTAATCAGTAGAGAAAAGCTTGAATCATCTGAATCATCGCCTCTCGCAACGTTCACCTCATTAGCCTTCTGGCCCTTTTTCTTAGCATTCTCCTTCTCCTTAAGCTTTGGACAGTCTCTCTTCCAATGTCACTGCTTCTTGCAGAATACACATTAGTTCTTTGTTAATTGGTGATGGCCTCTCGACTTTGACCTGCCTTTATTGCCACCTCTCAAATATGAGCTTCTACCTCTCGTCAACAAGGCCTCTCCTGAAGTACTAGCGTGGGAAGTCTTCTTATCCTTCCTCCTCAAATCATAGTT
The DNA here is from genome assembly GCA_022839385.1 of Asparagus kiusianus. NCBI lineage: Eukaryota > Viridiplantae > Streptophyta > Magnoliopsida > Asparagales > Asparagaceae > Asparagus > Asparagus kiusianus. The sequence goes on from BQKN01060006.1 coordinate 63,504, forward strand.
CGTTAAAGTGTTAGTTACTTTACTATAGCTAATAGAAGATCTCCCATTCAACAAAGTAAGCACAAAGATATCATACTCCTCGTCTGTTAAGGAGTCGAACAAAATAATCACCTTGCACTGATCCGATATCTTCTCATCAACATTCGCCAAGTCCGACAACAACTTAGTGTAGTTGTTCACATGAACTCCTAGTGAGGGACATCTGAAATCTGAATAACCTACACAGCAAGTGCAATATATTCTCAATACTCTTTGTAAGGTACTTGTTATTGAGAATTTTCTACATCTTCATTGCAGACGTCATACCAATCACATCATATTTCAACTCCTGTTCCAAATAAGACCTGATCACCCCACAAGCATTCCTATTCATCTTTTCCCATACCGCCTCTTCATATTTTGGTGGTCTCTCATGGACCATGATGGTCTTCTATAAATTCTGAGCATTAAGCGCATCATGTATGTCGCTTATCCATAAACCTAAATTGATCTTGCCGTCATATTTAACCACACTAATTTTAGTATTCTAAAAACCAACTTGAACTGTACTTACGATCTTACAACTTTCACCAACTTCTTCACCCATACTCACAAACTCCAAATTGTAGAGGAAAATTTAAACTTGATAGAATTTAGAAGTTACCCAACTGAACCCTAGAACAGATTCTAAAATAGATCTCCTAACCACACGAGGAAAGTGAAATATTCAATGGCAACCCCAAACACTATCTCCACCGGTTCCTAGAACTCCAAGAGCCAAGCTTCCACGATGAATCTTCCTCCACCTATTATCAAAACCCTAGATCTAAAATCTGAGCTCTGATACCAATTGTTATACGCCTTTGCGGAAGCATGCTCACACACCAAACGAGTTCGCGAGTCATAGGAGAAGATAACCAAACCAAATACGAGCACAATCCAATCCAAAATACGACAAACCAAACCAAACACAGAGATATACGTGGTTTGGTAATTTGCTTACGTCCACGAGGAGAGGATGGGGGAGATTCCACTAAATCAAGGAGAGTACAAAGGGTTACAATCTCACAAAATCACTCAAATAAATCCTAAACCAAAGCTCTCTCCTTGCTCACAATATCTCCCTCTCACAATGCTCAGTACAATCTTAAATCTCTGTTAAAACTCCTCTCTTAGACCTAAAAATGAGTGTTTCTAATATATATCAAAACCCACCCAGAAACAGAGCAGGAAATAAAACAGCCCAATATCCGCTACGTGGTCGACCGCCGAACCCCAAATCGCGGTCGACCGATTTTTGTGTCTCCTGGGTTTGGACGCGATCGACCGTCGAACCCATCGCGATCGACCGTCAAAAGTCTAGAGGCATACTCCTATTTCGTGCACGCTTACGGTCGACCGTCGTGCCATGCGCGGTCGACCGTGAAACCTGTAGATTGTTCTCTTGCATTTTCTCTTGAACTTCGTTGTCGTTTTTACAAAATCTCCCCTTCCCCTTCCCGTGGACATAAGCAAGTTTGCCGAACCACATAAATCTTGTGTATTTACTATTTTCTAGGTGTTGGCTATTGCTTGTAGGTTCCCTCGACAAGTCAGTCCTAGAACAGATGAGAGGAAGAGTGTATATTTTACTTTGTTGAGATATTTTACTTTCTATTCTTGTTTCCATTATGAAACAAGAATATAGAGGTTGATTTGAGCTTTTGTGAAAGTAAAAGTCAGAGTTTTCTCTTAGGTTATATCGCTTCTACGGCGTGAGGGCGTGACTCTACGCCCAACACTGCTATTATCTCTTTCTTTTGGGCGGTGTACCGCCTCTCTGTGTCATTAAGTGTTTGGCTCTCAAAGGCTATGGTTTGCCCATCTTGCATCAACACCACTCTAATTGTAAAGTCACTAGATTAGTGTATACCTCATAACGCTTGATAAAATTAGGTAATGCAAGGACATGCTCTTTTATGACCGCCTTCTTTAATCCTCAAACGCTTATTGGCATCTTGGGAGCAATCTCATGCTCGATTTTTCTTCAATAAATTTGTCAGTGCAGTAGCCACTCCTAAGTATCCCTTGATGGACCTTCTATAGTAGTTTCACCAAGCAAAGAAAGACTATAACTCTTATCACTTTTGTTGGTGACTCCCACTCCTGAATGGATCGAACTTTGCCTTGATCCATCTTGATCTGTCCTTGTCCTATGATGTGTCCATAGAACACCACCTCCTTTTGAGCAAAGGAGCATTTTTCTCTTTTTACATATTAATGGTCTGAAACACCCGCCTCAAGTGCTCCACATGCTGCTCCAAGGATTCACTATAGATTACAATATTGTCCAAGTAGACAATGAAATCTACAAATGATTTCAACACTTTGTACATTACAGTGCAAATTATTGTAAGTGCATTTCTATGGCCGAACGACATCACTAAGAATTCATAGAGGTCTTACCTGGTTACACATATCATCTTTGCCTCATCTCCCTTAGCAATCCACACCTAATAATATCCCAAGTGCAAATCGAGTTTGATGAAGTACCTTGCACAACCCAAATGACCAAACAGATTCCCCACCATTGGTATTGGATACTTTTTTCTTTATTGTGGTCTTTTTCAAAGCTCGATAATCGATGCATACTCGCAATGATCCATCATGTTTCTTTTGAAACAATGCTGCCATATCTACTAGCTTCTTAAGTTGCTTCCTTAGCTCTTCCAACTCGAGTGATGCCATTCTGTAAGGACTCGTAGCTAGTGGTTGAGCTCCAAGTTTCAAATCAATCCTGTGATCCACGTCTTTCCTAGGTCATAACCTATTGGGTAGTTTCTCAGGCATCACATTCTCCAAGCAATCCATGACAGATTGGATTTTCTTTGGCACATTCTCCTCCTTATATGGCCCTTCATCCAAATTCACAGTCACAATGAAGGTCAGGTCATTCTTTCAACACCTTTGGAGAGCTGCAGTGCTTAGAAAACTTTGCTAGTTAGGGCCTTCTCTTGTTTGATGCACATGGTGTTAGTGTAGGGAAATAATATAGCCTTGACCTTGTCAAGGAACTTAAGGCAGATCACCACTTCATAATTGTCCATTTGTAGAACTATTAAGTCCTCTTGTCCAATCCACTCTCCTTTGGGCGTAATTGTCCATCTGTAGAACTATTAAGTCCTCTTGTCAGGTCCACTCTCCCATGCCCACATCCATTTCATGAGCCACACCAACAACAAGAGTAGGTGCAGAGTTGACAGCTTTGATTGTGCCTCCCACCTTGATAATACTTATGTTAGGGATTTATCTAACCCTGATGCGATTTGGAAATAGAGATGAGAGAGAAGAAAAAGAAAAAATCAATCATAGAAGGAAAAACACACAAGATTTACGTGGTTCACTTCTCAATATGAGAAGCTACGTCTACGACCGTCGCAGAAGAAAATTCCACTATTTTCATCAATTTACAAGTTGCCCTAATAACCCTTTTAATAACATAAAGGTTAATGCAAAGAGGAATCTCAAACAGTTCAGAACAAACAAGCCCAGGCCTAAAAAAACCCGACTCACAGTCGACCGCAGAGACAGTTGCGGTCGACTGGACAGAAACGACAGAAACAAAATCGACTACAGGGTTTGGTGCGGTCGACCGCACATGTTGTCGTGATCGACCGCCAAAAGTTCAGACACTTTTCTAGGTCTTGTGCACGTTCGCGATCGACCGCCGCGTCACTCACGGCTGATCGTGAGGCTTCCAAGTTGTTTCCTTTGTCGTTTTGTCTGAACTTCATCACCGTCGTTCATATTCCTTCAATTCTCATGTTCCCTCTTCAATTAGGGGTATAGAGCAAGTCTGGTAGTTGGCTCCACATATCCTAACAATCTCCCACTTGGAGACTAACTTTTAATCTTTATCACCTTTTCCTACGGCGACGGCCTCCCATATCATCAAGTAATGAGGCCAACTGAAGTTGAACACAACTTCAGTTTCTCCGTAGTGACAATCTTCATAAGCATATTAGTCGGGTTCTTGCTTCCTTGAATCTTCACAAGTTCCAATATGTCGTCATCCAATGCTGACCTAATAAAGTAATAATGAACCTGTATATGTTTGGTCTTGGCATGAAAAGCTGGGTTCTTTGCTAAATGGATGGCGCTCTGGCTATCACAGTGTAAGACATTCTTCTCACTTTTCAGTCCTAACTCCTCTAAGAATCCCTGCAACCATATCATCTCTTTGCTAGCCTTTGTCATAGCAACATATTCTGCCTCTGTGGTCGACAAAGCAATGATCTTCTACAACTCGAAAACCCAACTGATGGCTGTAGTACCCAAAGTGAACACATACCCTGTAGTACTCCTCCTCTGATCTACCTCACCAGCATAGTCTACATCAACAAAACCCTGCAGAACCAATTTGCCTCTCTTGAAGCATAAACAATTTTCTATTGTACCTCGTAGGTACCTTAGAATCCACTTTACAGCTTTCCAGTGCTACTCTCCTGGATCTGACATGAATCTGCTCACAGCTCCCATTACATGGGTAGTGTTAGGTCTCGTGCACACCATAGTATACATAAGGCTTCCAATGGCTGACGAATATGGAACCTTCATCGTGTAATTTTTCTCCTTATCAGTCACTGGACACTGCTCTTTAGTAAACCTGAAATGACTAGCTAAAGGTGTGCTAACGACCTTAGCACCACTCATTCCGAACTTCTTAAGTACTCGTCTAAGGTAATCAGCCTGAGATAACTACAATGTGCCCAAAAACTTGTCTCTGCTAATCTTCATCCCTAATATCTACTTCGCTGCGCCTAAGTCCTTCATGTCAAACTCACTCGACAATTGATTTTTCAGCTTCTTGATCTCACCCATGTCTGAACCGACTAGTAGCATGTCGTCGACGTATAGTAGCAAGATAATGTAACTAGTATCAAACTTCTTGAAGAAACAACAATAATCAGTATTGCATCTGGAGTATTCGTTCCTATGCATGAATCCAACAATTTTTTTGTACCATTTCCTTGGAGCTTGTTTCAAGCCATACAAGCTCTTTTTCAATCTGCATACCATCTTTTCTTTGCCTTTCTGAGTGAACCTTTCTGGCTACTGCATATATATTTCTTCCTCTAGGTCACCATGGAGGAAAGCTATCTTCACATCTAATTGCTCGAGATGTAGATCTTTAGCTGCAATAATACTCAGAACCGATCTGATAATAGTCAATTTGACTACAAGAGAAAAGATTTATGTGTAGTCAACTCCTTCTTTCTTCTAAAATCCTTTGACCACCAATCTTACCTTGTATCTCTTGGAATCATCATGTTCCTCCTTGATTCTGTACACCTATTTGTTACTAAAGCTTTCTTTCTCACTGGCAAATTCGTAAGTTCCCAAGTCTTGTTAGAGTTCAAGGACTTTATTTCATCTTTCATAGCAAGCTCCCACTTGCTTGCATCATCTACTCGGCATGCCTCATCATAGCTTTTTAGCTCTCCACCGTTACTTAATAATAAGTAGTTCAAATGAGCTCTGTGCTGTAGTGATGGATACTTTGGATTTGGCTTTGGAACTCTTGCTGACCGCCTCGACTCTCTAACTGGTGAACTAGGATCTGCATCTTCATTTGTCCTCTCTGAAGTGATCCCCTCCATCATCTCTTCTTCAGCCTCTTCTGCTGCTTCCTCATCAGAACTGGCTTCAAGATTGATTTCATCTGGAACATCATCTAGCTCTAAGTATGTAGACCCAGGCTGCACTGAGTTAGTGGACTGAACAGCATCACGATCTTTGTAGAGGACTGCTTCATTAAAGACAACATCCCTGCTTCTGATGACTTTCTTGTTCTGCTCAACACATAACTTATAGCCAAACTTATCACCACCATAGCCAATAAAATAACACTTCAAAGACTTAGAGTCAAGTTTGTTTCTAACACGATCACTCAAATGAACATATGAAACGTAGCCAAAAACTTTTAGGCGAGAAAGATTTACCTTCTTTCCACTCCATACTTCTTCAGGTATTTTATGCTCCAAAGGTACTGATGGTCCCCGATTGATCAGGTAGGTAGTTGTGTTGACTACTTCTACCCAGAATTGCTTTGGGAGTCCTGCTTGAAGTCACATGCTTCTAGCTCTTTCAGTCAATGTTCTGTTTATTCGTTCTGCTGTGTCATTTTGCTGAGGTGTACCTGGCACTGTTCTCTCCAATCTGATGCTTCTATCATAACAAAACTTCTTAAACTCTGAATCTTCATATTCACTGCCATTATCTGATCGCAATTTCTTAACCTTCAACCCTGTTTTGTTTTCTACCATTGCCTTCCATCTCTTGAAGACTTAAAACACTTATGATTTGTTTTTTATGAAATAGACCCAAGTCTTCCTCGAGCGATCATCTATGAAAGTCACAAAGTATAACCTTCCACCAGTAGACTGTACTGATGCTGGACCCTACACATCTGTGTAAACCAGCTCAAGCTTCTCTTCCTCCGGTGTTCTGCCAACTCTTTTAAATCTTATTCTTTTTTGTTTCCCAAAGATGTAACTTTCATATAAGTCAAAATCAGCCGACCTCAAATCTGGTAACTTTCCATTCAACTGCATAACCTTTAGGCCTTTGCTACTCATGTGACCAAGCCTCTGGTACTACAAATTTGGATCTTCTTTATTTTCAACCACTGTAATACATCCACATGCATTTATCATCATGTAGAGAGATCCACTCTTCGTACCACGGGCAACAATCATAGACCCTTTGGTAACCTTCCATGTATCACATGCGAAGGTTGATATATATCCCTCTTTTGCCAACTGTCCTATGGAGATCAGATTCTTCCTTAAGCTAGGAACATGTCTCACATCATTCAGCTTCCATATAGACCCATTGAGTTCAATTTGCACCGCTCCTTTGCCAACTATATCACACGGTTGATCATCGCCAAAATAGGCTTTTCCTAAGTTTCCTGAAACATAGTTTTCAAATAAATCTCTATTTGAGGTAGCATGAAACAAAGCTCCTAAATCCAGCATCCATGATTCTGTCTTGCTCTCCAACTAGCAAATAAGGGCATCATCTGATTCTCCTGAGATGACGTTCGCTTTAGTCTTGTTCTCCTTATCTTTCTGTGGTTCCTTGCACTGATTCTCATAGTACCCAAACTTGCCGTAGTTCCAGCAGTCAATCTCTTTCTTGCTTTTTCGATTTCTGAATCTTGACCTGCCGTTCCTCGAATTAGGTCTTCCACGACTATTCCCTCTATTTCTATTTCTATTTCTACCTTTGCTCTCCAAATTCAATGCCGACCCTGAATTAGAAACTCCTTCTTCTTTCTTTCTAATCTCATCGGTCATAACCATGTCTACAACTTCTGAAAACTTTAGTTTTTCCACATGACCCGCTAATCGAAATAATGCTGCCCTTCCAACTATCAGGCAACTGACCAAGTATTAACAGGGCTTGAATTTGATCATCAAATTTAATATTGACGGAGTTTAGTTGTTCCGTAATCTCATTAAACTCATTCAGGTGTTCCTTGAATTTTTAGTTTATGGACATCCTCAAATTAAACAGCTTCTTTATGAGATGTACCTTATTCACCGCTGAGGGTTGTTCATACATACTAGATAACTTAGCCATGAGATCCGTCGTCAAATTCTGATTCTTGATGTTGAAAGCTACAAATTTGGACATGGTCAACCTGATTGCTCTAAGGGCCTTACGATCTAATAGCTTCTACTCTGCATCCTTCATATCCGCTGGCTTCTCTCCCAATGGCAAATATAGATCCTTTTGATAGAGGTAGTCTTCCATCTGCATCTTCCAGAACCTGAAGTTTGTCCTATCAAACTTCTCGATCTTGGACGTCTCCTTCTCAGATCCCATGTCTCTGAACTCAAAATGCCTGCGCCGAACCTGGTTACTCTAATACCACTTGTTAGGGATTTATCTAACCCCTGATGCGATTTGGAAATAGAGATGAGAGAGAAGAGAGAGAAAAAATCAATCACAGAAGGAAAAACACACAAGATTTACGTGGTTCACTTCTCGATGTGAGAAACTATGTCCAACGCCATCGCAGGAGAAAATTCCACTATTTTCATTAGTTTACAAGTTGCCCTAATAACCGTTTTAATAACATAAGGGTTAATGAAAAAAGGAATCTCAAACAGTTCAGAAAAAACAAGCCTAGGCCCAAAAAATCCAACTCGCGGTAGACCGCGGAGACAGTCGCGATCGACCAGATAGAAATGACAAAAACTAAATCAACTACAGGGTTTAGCACGATCGATCACACATGTTATCACGGTCGACCGCTAAAAGTCCAGAGACTTTTCTAGGTCTCGTGCACGTTCGCGGTTGACCGTCGCGTCACTCGCGGTTGACCGTGAGGCATCCAAGTTGTTTCCTTCGTCATTTTGTCTGAACTTCATCACCATCGTTCATGTTCCTTCAATTCTCATGTTCCCTCTTCAATTAGAGGTATATGGCAAGTCTGATAGTTAGGCTCCATATATCCTAACAACTTAAGCCTATCTTTCTTACCACAATACAAAAAACTTGTACGCGCGAAGCACTAGCATCCAATAGGGTCTTGAAAGGCTTACCAGAAATGGCTGTCTTTATGAACATAGGGCCTCAAGGCTTCATAGGGCCGCAAGGGTTTTCATCCACCTTAGCCCTGATGATATTGGGGAGTCGCAATGAGTTGATCCCTATATCCTCCACTTCTTGCTTATCATCCTCTTTGAGAATTGCAGCAAGGTTACCTCCTTTATTATCACCAGAGGATTTACCCTACCTACTAGATATCGATCAAGTTATAGTATAAACATATACCCAAAAACTGCAAGTGCACAACCAATCAAGTTATAGTATAAAGATATCGATCCCACGAGGAAGGTGATTTTAAGAGATTATTAGAATTGGTTCTTATGTTTTGTGCATGACAAAAATAGGAATAAAGAATAAGTGTGATTATGGAGAGAGATATGATAAGTGATTGTTTTGAATATATGCAAGTGATAATAAATTGAATTTTAGAGGAGAGAAGAAAGAATCAAAGAATAAAATAAAAAGCAAGAAAGAGAAAAATCAAGAAAACAAAAGATGAAGGGTTCAATTAAAGATATGAGAAGTCTAGAATTGAATCCACTAGCTAATTTTAATTATTAAATACAAACTATTCTCTTTTTGTCATATTTCAATTTAGATTTATTAAGTATGGACTATCAAACCATTTAAGGAAAGTATAACCTATCAAATTACCATCTAAGTTAAAATAAAAATCATGATAAGAACAACAACAAGATAGTAATCCTAGAATTCATAAGTATAACCTATAAAACAATTTAAGATAAGCATAGATTATCAAATTCTTCTTCTATCAATTAGTTCTCTAGTTGATTATCCTAAACATGATCATTTTAAGTGCAAGAGAATATTTTGCATAATATAAAGGAAATTAGACTAGTTTCATACAATTCTAAGATTCCTACAAGAATTAATTTTACATCCTAAGAAATAAAAGCAAGAAATGAATTAAAGAGAATAAGAACTAATTACAAAACTAAAGAAAAGAAAAATAAGAAAAACTATACTATGAACAAGAAATAAATCTAACTACATTGCAAAAGAAATAAAGATGCAAGAAATAAATCTACTCTACAAATTAAAATGCAAAAAGAAATAAAAAGACAAGAAAGTACATCTACTCCACAAGACATGAATGTAAATCTAAACTAATAAGTAATAAAAAATTACTAAAAAGAAATAAGAAATAAAAAAGAAAAAGAAAAGAAAAGCAAACCTTCAAATTGCTCTTCATCTCCATCTTCATCATCCAACAAAGAGAAGAAAAGAAAAATTTAAAGTGGAGAAAAATTCTTTTATTAATTGTAACAAAAGTTATAAATTTAAAAGGTCTTCTCAATTAAGAGTAACCCTCCTCTCCAAATGGAGTTACAAAATTTTTCACACCTCTAACCCCTTACTCTCTACCCTTATTTATAGTAGACATCAGTGAATGAGAGTCATTGGATTGAAATCTTATCCAAAAATAAAAAATGTTAGCCTTTAGATTGTAATTGCCTGGCCGATGGCATCGATGCCTGCATCGATAGGCGTATCGATGCTGGCATCGATACGGGCATCGATGCTGGCATCGATGCCTTCATCGATGCTGGCATCGATGTGAGGCTCTCTCTGGTTACTATCCAAAGCTTGGGCTTGTATTTTTTTCTTGGGCTTGGGCTTTTGGACAATTTGACATTTCCTCTTCTTTTTTGGCTTTGGCCTTTGACATTTCTTCTTCTTGCTTTGGCCTTTAACATTTCTTAGGCTTTTGCTGATATTTTTCATTAATTCGTGGGCTTTATTAAGAGAAGAGATATTAGGCTTTTATTCTTCATTAACCTACAATTAAAGATAAAAATAATAATTAGTGGCATAGTTATTCATATAAAATAGATAATAAGGGTATAAAATTATAATAAAATGTGATTATCAAATACCCCCACACCTAAACTGCTGGACCCTAGAGGGGGGGGGGTGATTAGGGTCAAGAGGCTCTAATTATGCAATAAAAATTAGGACAAGCAAACCACAATAAACTGATGCAATCAAAGTAAGTGAAATAGGATTAGGAATCGTTATCCTTGACGCGCGATGTGTTAACGAGGTTCGGCCCGCTGACCTACGTCCCTGCTCCTCACTCTCGAGGAGAAATCCACTACACACCCGGTTTGGAAGCCGGAACTTCGTCTACATAGCGATCCTCACACGATCTCTCACTACACAGTTTGATCTCAACAGATCACACTCCCTCACAGTTGATCTACACAAGATCTCTCTCACACAGCAGAAGAAAAGATGCAAGACTCTCTCTTTACACAGCCCCTATGGCAAAGAGAAGGATTACTAAAGCTGGGAAGTGAATCACACACAAAAACTGCAGAGAAAACAGATTTGAAAATTTTTCTCAGGAGAACAGCAGTCTCTCTGGTTTTTGCAAACGTTGGGGCACTTGAAGAAGAAGAAGTCTGGGGTTTAAATAGAAGTGATTAATCAATTTAAAAATAAAACTCAATCTTCCCAGATAAGAAAATAATCTCCTTTTCAGACCCTTAGCTCAGACTGTGCCAAACACTGTTAAGTGAAAGCACAGTGTTCTAGGCAAAAGACCGTTTGAAAAAAGTCGCGGGCAGACCAAAGAACAATTCGGTTGACCGAAAGGAATCTTCGGTCGACCGAAAAAATACTTCGGTCGACCGACCGAAAATTCGGTCGACCGCGAACACCTTTGAAAACTCAGAAAACAAGCAGAGCCATCATTGGTCGACCGGCGCGGTCGACCGATAAAAAATTCGAGATTTCGGTCGACCGGACCGGTCGACCGACGACCTCTCTGGAGTCCAGTGACGAATGATCATATGTGCGGTCAACCGGTCCGGTCGACCGCATTCTGATACATTGCTGAAACCTGATTTTGACTCAACTAAAATATTTGCAAAATATTTATTTGATCTCTGAAAATTATGAAACTTTGTAAAATGTTTTTAATACTAAAACCAAACTGTTTGGAAAAAGAATTTTGCAGATAGGTCCTCATACTTGTGAAAAATAGTATTTTGTGAAAAACGCTTAAAAGCTTAAGTATGAAAACGTGTGTGTGAGTCCCAATAGATTCAAGTGAAATCAATAACTCTTTGCCTACATTCTAGCACTAGAGAGAAAAACAAAAGACAGCTAATATCCTCATATTGAAAGCAATACTTGAGCTTTGATATAGCTTGAATCGGATGAAGCTTTTATTTGAATTTGTTGTTCTTGAAATAACGTTGCTTCATCGTTATGCCTCCTCCTCCTTTGTATATCATCGTTGAAGCGCATATTCCATCCAATCCTCCATAAATAGCACTAACAAGCTTGATAAATGAATTTGCTACATTTGCACTCAATAAGCCATTAGTACCGTTAATGGTGGTTGTAGAACATCATCAAAATATAAGGGCTAACATAAACTTTTGTAGTCCTCTAGCAAAGAAATAAAAAAAATCCTAACTCACTTTCGCAGGATTCACGGTTGTATTTAGCACATACAACAAGCCTTTAAACCCCTAGGTTACCCTAGTGGACGACTTGTAGTCTTGTGAGGGTTTGTAGTGAATATACCTACAAAATTCGGTCAATTTGCCAAGTTAAAGAAGTCAGTAAATATCTAATTTTCTTTGATATATTTAGACATTCTAATTTAAGCTAGTTAATACTCAAGAAAACATTTTTATATATAACTCCAAGGTAAATTTTCTAGAAAATCTTCTCATTATAGCAATACAAAACCAAGTCAAATCTTAGAAATTTAATTTAAAAATTTTGAAAGGAACATACTAACTCTTTGTTTTAAATAACTTTCAAGTCTCTTGATCAAAAATTATTTTTCAAGACCATATATACAAAATAACAATATATA
>BQKN01060011.1:481-11002 GCA_022839385.1 Asparagus kiusianus
AGGCGTTGACCTAAGGTTACGCGTTGACCGGCGTCCACCTTAGGGTTTTGGAACCGCTTGGGTTGAGTTTCGTCGTCACGTGTTGACTTTCGTCGCCACGTGTTGACTTTTGTCGCAACGCGCTGTCCGGTGTTGACCTAGGGCTACGCGTTGACCGGCGTCCGCCTTAGGGTTTTGGAACCGCTTGGGTTGACTTTCGTCGTCACGTGTTGACTTTCGTCGTCACGTGTTGACTTTTGTCGCAACGCGCTGTCCGGCGTTGACCTAAGGTTACGCGTTGACCGGCGTCCACCTTAGGGTTTTGAACCGCGTGGGTTGACTTGTGGAATTCATCCACACATTTACAATTGGTGTGGAATTGGCATGTGTGGGATTCGGAAAAAGAATCGGGGGTCAGAATATCGCGCAGGGGGTCAGAGCATCGTGCGGGAGGTGAAAACCCGGGCAAACACCCCCGGGGTGCCTCGGCATGGCCGAGACACCCTTGGGGTGTCTCGGTTTTGCCGAGACACCCCTAGGGGTGTCTTGGGTTTTCTTGTGGTCCCCTCCCTTTTTCTTTTGTCTTTTACCTCTTTTGGCTCTTGCACATGGTCCCCCCCATTCACCTTTAATTTGAATTTCAAAGGAGAAAACTCTCCTTCTCTCTTGGATCTAAGACCGAACCCCTCCCCCCCTTTTCGGTTTTGGTGAGTTCTTCCTTCTCTAGGGTTTTCCTCCATTGATTTTGCCAAGAACCCATCAAATCCTCAAGCAAATTTCGGTCTTGTAGGTACTCTTTTGGCTGAATCTTCTCCTCTCTCAAAGCTAAGGCTTCTTTCTCCAAGCTTCAAACTCAAAGAACACCTCTTTGATTTGGTAAGTTCCCTTTCCAATCTTCTTATTTTTTTGATAAAGATTAGATCTTTATGCTTGGTAGATAGTGGGTTTAGCATGCTTAAAACTTCGGGGGTTTTTTGTGCAAAAGAGGTAATGGCCGAAATTTGAGGGACTTGTTTGCAAAAATATGACTGAAATTTTGTGGGGGATTTTGTGTAAAGATGGAATGATCTTTGGGATTAGGGTTTCATACCCATTTGGCCAAACTTTTTGGGGAGGTTAGTGTGCAAAGAAACAATGTTTGTTTGAGGGGTTCACTTGCAAAACAGCCCACCAAATGCAAAGGGGTTTATTTGCAAAAGATCTGAAATTCGTGGGGGCTTTTTATGCCAAAATGGAACTGAAGTTTTGGGACTCGGGTTTGTGTCCATTTGATGAAGGAATGGGGTGCTTTATGCAAAAGGGTTGAAGAGTTGTTTGAGGGGTTTATTTGCAAAACAGCCCATAAATGTTTTTAGAGGGGCTTATTTGCAAAAGGGCCATGAATTTGAGACTGAAATCCACTGAGTGTAAACCCCAAACCCTTGATCGAATTTTTTGGTAAATGCGTGTGGGGGTTAAACCAAAAGTTTGATGAGGGGTTTTTATGTAAAATTGACCAAATTCTGCAAAAGGGCTTATTTGCAAACTTTGATCAAAATTATAGGGTACCGGGATGTTAGATGATCAAGTATGATGACCACGACCCGAATCGTACGTGTCCTTGACCTGAATTTGGCCTTGAGCACAGGGGGTATTTCGAGTATTTCACCAAAATTTACCGCGAAACGACGATTATCGTTTTGCGTGCACGAAATTCGTAGGTTTAATTAGACTTTAACTACAAAATCCTATTTGTTTATAGGATTTCAAGTCCAAGTGCTTAATTTCCCCTTTTTCAATATTTCGTGTATGTATATTGTACCTGATGTACTGCTCTCCACTGCAGATTTGCGATGTCTCCGCGTCGATCTCGACCTTCCCGGAGTCACTCCCGCTCGCAGCATGGCGAGGAGGAGGCTCCTGCACCACATCCCTCAGTGGCCTCTATCTTCGAGGGTGAGTATTTGTATTTCTGTACCCCGGATTGACCTTTCGCGGGTCATGAAGGAAGAACCGATACCCCTCCCGCGGGGGTTAAGGTTTCAGACTTGTTTTGCTTTAGCCAATTCAAGTCTTTGGATACATCGGGGCGATCTCGTGTCGTCTTACACCTTACAGGTCGGTGTGTGTGTCATCACGCATGCCGTCCTTTCGGTGTAGGCCACTCGAAATCGTCTCTCCGATTATCCCGCGAATAATTCCGCCTCGCCTTTATGACATGAATTTTCTGACTCCGTTTTCATGCTTTGTTGCAGTCGAGTTTCCCGGGGGTAGCCTTCCTTCTCATACGACTACCGGCCGCAGCCGCGAAGTCATCCTGATATCCGACGATGAAGGGGAAGAGGATCCCGTTGTTGCAATTATATCCGACCAAGGATCTGTCTCCTCGGTCCCCGAATCAGTGCAGGACGTTTTCCAAAAGATAGAGAGAGTTGTGCAACAAACGGTCGATGCCATTAGTTGTGGACAGGGGAGATCCTTTGATTTGTCCCTTTTCATAGAAGACAGTCTTGAGGACATTCGGCGTGTGGGTGGCCCCCGGCTAGCCGGACAATGTGAGGCGAGGTTGACTTGCTTAGAGGAACTGATATATCATTTGGAAGAGTTGGTAGACCTCGACTCTTATGATGAGGACACGCCGCTCATGCTCGATGCTCAGATTCAGAGGACACATGAACGTAGGGCCCGAATGCGGCGCATATCAGAGCAAGAAGTAATTGTCGCGAACTTGTACGAACGGCAACGTCATCTGCAGACCAAAATGGACGCTTATAACGATATGGCTGATAGAACTGGGATTAGGACCGCTCAAGGGGAGAGGACTCTAAAAGATTTTGAGCGTGAGAGCACCCGGGTTCAAAATGTTTATAGAGGAGAGTTGGAGGTTCTTCGCATGTTGCGCCGAGAAGATGTAGCTGCCGACACTGCCGCCACTCTTGCTTATGCCCGGCTTCAGAAGGAAGAAAAGGAGAGGGTTCGAGCGGAACACGCCGAGAAGATTGCCGCTGTTAAGGCTAAGCTTGCTTCCTTCAGTCTGTTAGATCTGATTTGAGACATTTTCTTGTATCTCTATTTAGTTTGATCTGGTTATGTTCCTCTGTTGATTGTGAACCTGATGGTCACGCTACTTGTAGGATTTCTGTTGGCCGACCCACAACCCCCAACAGGTTTGATAAGCCGATGTGTTAGGAGAATTGCTTTTGCTTCTTTCCTGATGTTTCTTTACAGAATTTTTGGTACACCCCCAGCCCTCAATGGGTCTGACATGCTGCAGTATCCTCTTTAATCGGTGTAGTATTCGGGATTTTTGGCAAACCCCCAGCCTTCAACGGGTTTGATATGCCTTTACCGACTACCGTTTGAATCGGGCTAGTATGCAGGTTGTTTAGATCCGTTCTGCATATAACGTTGTACTAAAAGAGTTAACTCTTTTAGTGCTACGATATTGAATACGTAGACTTCGTCTTTCTCACGGGAATAGACTACCCGGCAACGCGTGTTAAGCGTTGACTTCATCTCTGTCTTTTCTAAAAGCAAAGACAGGGGAAAATGGTGCTATGCTTTTGAATACATAGACTTCGTCTTTCTCACGGGAAAGACTACCTGGCAACACTTGTTAAACGTTGACTTAATCCCTGTCTTTTCTGAAAGCAAAGATAGGGGAAAAGGGGAGAGGAAGAATTTTATATTCTATCTCCCGATGCTGCAGAGGAAGAATTTTATATTCTATCTGCAGCTAAAAAAAGGGTTCCAACGACCGTACCTTCAGTTGGTTTGGTCATTCGGATCTGAAGAGGAAGAATTTTATATTCTATCTTCAGCAGAAAAGGAAACTCGGGGTGGGATCTCCACCCCCAGAATCCGCAAGGTGAAACTAAGAGTGGGATCTCCACTCCGAGAATCGGAAAGTTCACACGACCCTAACTGTCGTAAGGTTTGGTCATTTGAACCTGAAGAGGAAGAATTTTATATTCTATCTTCAGCAGGAAAGGAAACTCGGGGTGGGATCTCCACCCCCAGAATCCGATGGGTGAAACTAGGAGTGGGATCTCCATTCCGAGAATCGAAAAGATTCGGATAACCCTAACTGTCGTAAGGTTTGGTTACTCGAATTGAAAGTGGACCTCTCGTTCATTGGAGGAATCGAGAAGGGATTTTGGTTGTGGTCCTAACTGTAGTAAGGTTTGACCAAGTGGGAAGTTTGAGACGATCTTAACCGCAAAGGGTTTGACCGATCGATTTGTGGACCTCTCGTTCTTTGGACGAATCGAGAGGGGAATTTGGCTTTGGTCCTAACTGTAGTAAGGTTTGACCAAGTGGGAATTGTGTGGTGGAGACTATGAGCAGTCAAACACCACTGAAAGTTTTGTGAGGGAGAATTGATCGTACTAAGTGATCAGATTTCATCTCAACAAAAGAGAATTAGACTCTGTTAAACAAGAACATTCGGACTTCGAATATTAATTTCTTGTTCATCAGCGACCGGGTTATCCCTAAGAATACCCCGATGTGGTATTCTTCTGGGAACTTCCCGGTATCTCAATTCTTCTGAGGATACTAAGGATAGTATCTCTTTAGAAATTTGCCATTTATTGGCATCATAAGCCGGTCATCCTCTTTGGAGACTAGGCGATATGCACCGTTCGAGTAAACTGTTTCTACTACGAACGGTCCTTCCGCTTTGGGTTCAAACTTATTGAAAATCATCAGGAGACTGGTTCAATAAGTAGTATTGGTCTCGGGTTATCCTTAAGAATATTACGTATAATATTCTCCAGGAACTTCCCGTTAGATACAAAGGAACAGTTTATACTCATATTCCCGTTGGAGTCTTGAAAGAAGCAGTTTATACTCATATACTTTTTCGGAGTGTGGCGATTGTTCTCATTCGGTTTGTTCTGCGATCGAGACGCCGGCTTCCACTAAGGCCTGTATCGTATTCTTGAGAGCGATACAAGCCTCGGTGGGATGAAGGACCCTCCTGTGGTACTCACAATATTTTGGGTCTAAAATCTGGTTGGCTTCCTCCTGATCTTTGATAGGTGGGAGCTTGATTTTGTCATTTTCCAGAAGATATTCAAGGATGTCTGGAACATCATCGTCCTTGAAGGAGTATCGTTGTATCTGAAGCGACCGTTGTGGCACTCGCTCCCGTAGTAGTTGCCGCCATGATTGATTAAAATCAACCAACCTGGGCCCGAACCCCGTTTGACTTCCCTCAGCTTTCTTTCTTTTGGGATAACGCCTGACGGGGGGAGTGACAGGTTCGACCTCCCTCTGGTTCTCTTCACTTCTCACCAGATGATGTTGAGAAGAAGGAATTGAGCCACCCCCAGCGTCGTCGAAAGGTGAGGTCACACCACCCCCAGTGTTACCGAGGGGCGAGGTCATACCACCCCCAGTGTTACCGAGGGGCGAGGTCATACCACCCCCAGTGTTACCGAGGGGTGAATCAGTCTTGATGACCATATCTAGATTCGGACCGTTGTCACTTGTCCTATTTGGAATAGGCGTGATTGGCATAGTGTAACAACTAGACTCCAATTGACGTTCTTGAACCTGCAACTCTTTTATTTGTTGCATGGCCGCCTCCATCTTAGCGTCGAATTCTTCTTTCTGCTTGATTAGCGCTTCTTGAACAATTTGAGTGAGTTGGTCAGGAGTGATGGTGAACGCCTCTCTCGTGCCTTTTGAAAGCTGTGATAACTCTTGTAGAGTTACTTTCACTGGGATGTTAGCCAACTGGGTCATAACATCGAAGTGGTATGAAGTATCTGAATTTCCCGGTTTATCTCTTCCAATCTGTTGATTGACTCGAGACTGCATCGGGTTTTGAACATCTTGGCGCAGGGGTTCCTGTTGGGTCCTCTCAACAGATGTGGGGATAGTTGTAATCGTTCCTGCCCCAGCCAGTCGACCGTACTCGTTCCCGTCTCTAGCGGCGAGGACTGGTTCCTCTTGGTGGATGGCCAGCGTTGCGACTTGTTGGTCGTGCATCTCCCTCACTTGTTGCACGGCCATTTCCGTTTCAAACCTGGGACCCTCTTTTCGCTTAGCCAAGGCCTCCTCAAGCAGCTTATTTACCTGTTTGGCCCTGATCACGAGCGATTCATAAGGTTGCCCCATGTCATCAGACGCTACTGCCGAGCAAGAGTCTGAATCAGTATCCGTCTCCTCTTCTTCTAAAGAAAGCTTCTTTGGCGCCCTCCGGTAATCCTTCCGGCTAATGGCTCCCGATCGTAACCGCGTCATGTATGGGGATGCCCTGGCAGGTTGATCCGGGCTGGAGTATTGGGATGATCCTTCTTTGAATTTCTTCGTGTCCTGCACATACCTTTTTCGGGGTTTTTCCACACCCCCAGCTCTATAGTACAGCTCGTCAGTTTGGTAACTGGAGCAACCTATAGAGCGTTGGCAGGTGTTCCCCGGTTTGTCTCCCCCAATCGGATGATTGAATCGAGACTGTCTCGGGTTCCGAGCTTCTTGACGTACAGGCTCTTTTCCCTTTTCCTTCTGTGGGATCTTCTCCGTAGCCACCGCAGGTGTTGGGGGAATTGCTGAAATCCCCAGTTCTGCCAGCGTCTTGGAAGGTGGGGTTTTGGTACCCAACTGCTCGGTAGCATCCGGATACTTGAAATGATACTCGTTCCCGCTTCGGGTTGCAAAAGCTTCTTGCTCATCTTCAGAGAAGGGGAAGGTCGGAATTTTGTCGTCATCCACCCCCGGTATAGCAGAGGCCCCGTAACAGGATTTGCCCTTCCTCTTCGATTTCTTCTTGCTCTTTGTGGAAGATGTCGTGGCCCATTGTTCATCTGTGATCAAGTCCGGATGAACCCACAAGATCTCGCCATTTGGGGCTGTGTGTGGCACAAGCCCTTTCTGACGCTGTTGGTGTGGATCATCATTCACTGTCTTCACCGCCGCTTTGATTACCGACTCGTGTTGGAACCAACTCGAGGGAACAGATCCAAAGCTAATGGACACGGTATTTGCACCCACCTTCTTCTCTTTGGGCTGCTTCATAGTAATAACCCCAACATCGATTAGGGCCTGAATCTTGTCCTTGAGAGCGTAGCACACCTTGGTAGGATGGTGCACCGCTCGGTGGAATGCGCAGTATTTCGGATCGTTGACCCTCTTGGCATCTTCTTGATCCTGAATCGGTGGAAGCTTGATCTTGTTGTTCTCCACGAGGTATTTGAAAATACCCGGGATTTCATCCTCTTTGAATGAGTAGACTTTTGGGAACCTCGGCTCTCCAACCTTTTGCTTCTGGGGCTGTTGTTGCCACCTGGGTTGTTGAGGCGTCCTCTGTTGTTGCTGTTGCGGCTGCTGCGGCTGTTGCTGCTGTTGCGGTTGTGCTTGCACTTCAAAGATTTGATTTGCGACCACCGCATTTGCATGCGCCTTCCCTTTACCCTTGGGGGTAAAATTTGTTTGCGGGGCACTATTGGGTATTTGTCCCCTTTCTGCCTTTTTCCTCTTGAGGAATCGTTCAGCTCGCTCTCCACGCATCTTCAAATCCTTCCAGGTTTTAGATGGCGCCATTCCCATGGCTTCCAGGATGTCGAGCGTCAAATTGTTGTGGCAAGTCTCGAGGATGAAATCCTCGCTGACCGGATCCCTGCAATTCATAGCTTTGTTCCGGAATCTTTTCACGAAGTTTTCAACCGTCTCGCCGTTCTTTTGCTTTTCATCGAACAGCGTGCCGATTGAAACCTCGGTGTCATCATCAAAGAAATTGGTTAAGAACATGTCCTCCATGTCATCCCAGCCGTTGATGCTTCCGGGCTTGAGACGGCGATACCAATCGAAGGCAGCTCCGCGAAGAGTGCCGACGAATGACCGCACCATGAGGGGCTCATTTCCGGAAATAATTCCTAAATGAGACTTGAAATAGATTAAGTGTTGGGTAGGGGAACCCTTCCCATCAAACGGCGTAAAGTTAATTAGATTAAACTTTGCCGGATATGGGATCGATTCCCACTCCCTTGGATATGGGCAGGGTATACCGGATCTTTTTACCTCTTGAGCATTCATCAATGCATTGATCTTGCTCTCCAGGTCTTTCATCTTCCTGTCCTCACTCGTCTCGGCCTTTGAGTGGCTTCTGGGAGAGGCGACGTGGTCCTCTTTGGCATTTTCTTCTGCGGGACCACCCCCATTGTCGGTATTGACCGGAGGGATATTGATATTATCCGCTTCCCGTTCGCTCTCTTCTGGATTGCGCCGATTTGGTTCTCCTTGGTGGACCGTTAGCGCCGCAATCTGTTGGTCGTGCATCTCCCTCATTCGCTGTAGGGTCATCTCCATTTCGAACTTGAAGCTCTCCTTCTGTTTGGCGAGGGCTTCTTCAAGTATCTTGGATACTTGTTCAGCACTGATCATGAGCGATTCGTACGGTTGGCCCGCACTCGAGGCCGTGTCATCGGATGCCACCGCCGAGCAGGAGTCCGAATCAGCCTCTGATTCTTCTTCTTCTAGGGAGAGCCCAATTGGTACCCTTTGGTAGTTCTTTTGGCCGCTGGTTCCGGGCCGCAATCGTGTCACGCACCGGGATATCTCGGCGAGCTGTTCTACGCTGAAGGGTTGAATTGAATTTCCCTTGCCGGTCATATTGACCGACACCCTTGGATACTCGACCTCCCGGCGGGGCAGTTTCTTCTTCTGGAAATGCCTCGGCTTGGAGAGTCTTTCGAACACTGAGATTCTTCTTGGAGGAACGTTACAACAGCATTCGGATAGCACTGCCTTAATGATATTTGCACACGGGCAGCGGGGCTCCATGTCCTGTATACATCTTTTTCGGGGCTTTTCCATACCCCCAGCTCTGTAGTACAACTCGTCAGCTTTGTAGCTGGAGCAACCTACAGAGTGTTGGTATGTGTTCCCCGTTATAGCACTCTCATCCTCAGATGAGGGCGCCTCCCTTCGGGAATGCAACACTTGGTTAGATTTATCAATAGTGGCCCGTTCAATCTTACGCTTTTGTGAACGTAAAAATTGAACGGGCTCTTTCAGTTCGACTCGCAACCCAGTGCGGTCGGTGATTGGGGCTTTCCCTTTGTCAACTTTCTTGGGGAGATTAATACTACCCCTGGTGTGATTCACAACTTGGGGACCTTTCAATGGTCCCAATCGTTCTTTGACGGGTACTCTTCCTTGGTTCTCTGGTAGAGGACCGAGGCGACCCATCAAAGGAACTTGGGATCTTGAATGATCCCCGTTTTTACCTTGCTCCGTTGAGGGTACCGGAGGAACAGGCTTTGATGATGCTCGGGCAGCGGCTCCAATCACTTGTGTTTGAGGCGCTGATTTTGGAGAGTCTTGGGGGACAATTCTACCCATCTTTGTTGGAAGTGCTGGTGTTGGAAAAACTCGGGCAGCAGCTCCACTCTTTTGTGTTTGAGGCGTTGGTTTCGACTTTGGCAACCACACCCATTTGCTTGTGGATGGCCTTTTGGCCACCTCCTCTTTCTGTATTCCCTCCGCCTTTTGCAGCAGGGCTCGGGCATGCGCAAGCAATGCCTTACGCTTCCTGATGCGCTCTTCAAGAGTAGAGCGGTTTCTTTTCACACGAACCCATTCGTTCGTTTCTGTTTTGGAGGGGAGGTTGATTGCTTGCCGTTGCTCTTGGCGGTACCTGGACTTTAGATCCTCATTGTAGTGGATCCCGTCCTTTGACTCCCTAGCCTTAGCGAGTTGCTGAGCGAGGCGTTGACGACGCCTTTGGAGTGCCCTCTTTGACGGGGCTGGAGTTGCATTATCCATCGCCTTAGAGGTTGATGGGAGAGCTGGGTTTGCTGCTTTGACCACGTTGAACGGCTCGGAGTTGTTGCGTGGTGCGAAGGCAGCGGCGGCAACGGGCTCTTGGGCCTTGGAGCTGGACGTCCCACGAACATTCTTGGAAGAGGATGTCTTCTTGCGCCGGTTCGGGGAGGCGGATCTGGAGGAGGAGGATGAGAGGTATTCTTCATACTTCTTCTGATCGAACACGTATTCGATCTCTTCATTTACCCGGATCTTGAAGGCCGGTTGCGTCACGACGATCTCGGCGGCGAGATCGTTGGCTCCCACTGTGGTCGCCAGCTTGTTTTCATCGAAAGTTGCTGTTTTCATTAATTTGAAATCCGTTACAAACAAAATGAAAACAAAGATTACAACTCTCTCGAAAATAAACGCAAGTCCCGTTTATCGGTGCTTGCTTGCGTGGGTCTTTGGCCTGTGATGGGGATGTAGATATCCGTGGACCGCCGATCGATCAAGATCCGTTCCGGGAGAATCCGGCAGAGTTTTGTTTACCCGCGTGGGATATGGAAACTGAACTTCGTCGATCTGCGTGAGATCTCTGAAGTGTGAAGCTTATGTCTCGGTAAAACGAGGCACTAACTCTTCTTAGTGTCACCGCTAAGGGGGCAACACTAAGGAAAAGAAGGAGATGGTGAATGAAGACGGTCGACTCCTCGCTCCGGCAGGGCTTCGCCGCTGTGCTCCTGAATTTCAGATCTCAAGGCTATGCTCAAGACCTGAAATTTCCTCTCCAAGCTCTCCAAAAATCCGGCC
>BQKN01060015.1:0-27761 GCA_022839385.1 Asparagus kiusianus
TTTCTAAACATGTAGATAAACATGTCAGAGAAAGAATTTTTCAAATATCACTTCCCATTTGTGAAAACTCATCAGTTTTGTAAAACATGCACGAACATTTGCACGAACGAAAACGTGAATTTGTAAATTTCCTTTAAACATAACAAATCAATTCCAAACTTGATGAAACTTTGGGAAATGTTTATAAACATGAAAACAAACATGTTAGAAAAAGAATTTCTCAAATTGAATTTTTATTTGTGAAAACTCATGTATTTTGCAAGTGTGTCCAAAGCTTGAAAACCCAAAACCATGTATGTATATATATAACTATACATATACATAGAAACCAAATACGTGTGTGTATATGATATTGAGCTTAAGGTATTTAACACACATAATATAAAACCTAAACTAAGTTACCCAAGCTAGATCTTGATCTTCAATAAGCTCTTCTTGGTAATCTCGCGGATGAAGCTTGAACTTGATCTTTAACTTTAAATTGCAAGGCTTCACTCCACTATTCCGCCAACCTCCATTGGATATCATCGTTGTAGCGCATATTCCATCCAACCTCCAACTACGTTGTTTGTCTATAATAAATAAGAAAACACAAACACTAGACAAACAACATTAGAAGTAAATTGTTTGTTAAACATCATCAAAACAAGAAGGCCAACATTGACTTCTTTCGATCTTCTTCCTTCTGAGGAAGCATTCGGCTTGTTCACCGCGCATCTTCAACTCTTTTCATGTATTGGACAGTACGACTCCCATAACTTCCAATATCTCAATAGATAGGTTGTTATGATATGTTTAGAGGATGAAGTCCTCCATGATCGGATCTCGGTAGTTCATCGCTTTATTCTGGAAACGTTTGATGAAGTCGTCGGCCGTCTCTTCATCTTACTGTTTCTCCTCAAAGAGTGTCCTGATGGATATCTCGACGTCGTCATCAAAGAAGTTGCCGAGTAATGAGCTCTCCATAGCGTCCTAACTGTTAATACTTCCAGGCTTGAGACCGCGATACCAATTGAAGGTAGGCCCGCAAAGGGTGCCGACGAATGACCGAACCATCAAGGCTTCATTACCGAAGATCATGCCCAGGTGAGACTTGAAGTAGATCAGATGTTGAGTGGGGGAGCCTTTCTCGTCGAACGGCATGAAGTTGATCAAGTTGAACTTGGCCGGATACGGGATCGACTCCCACTCTTTCGGGTAAGGACACGGAATGCCGTTCCTTTTCATCTCTCGAGAAGATATTAGAGCGTTAATTTTGCTCTCGAGGTCTTTCATCTTCTCGTCCTCGTCTGTATCATGTTTTGGATGATTTCCGAGAGGAACAGTGTGGTCACCCTAGGCATTATTATCTTCGGCGGGACCACCCCTTGCGTTGTTATCTATAGTAGGGCCACCCCCAGCGTTCTGGTCAGTAGGAGAGTTCTCAGCATTAAGATGTTCATCCGTATCAGAATCACTATTTTCCTTGGTTAGCATCATTGTGATGACTAGATTCGCCTATCTGATATGACAATGCTCGGATCTGTTGGTTGTGCATTTGTCTCATCTCTTGCATAGCCATTTCCATTTCGATGTTCATCCGTATCAAAATCTTAACTATCTTCAGACGATGATAGTCCTCTATTCATCCTTAGATAGTCCCTGCGTCTAGTAGTTCCTGCGCGTAGCCGAGTCAGACGATGCGAAATGAGGGAGTCTGAACTTGAGGTTCGAGTTGATTTTTCCTTATCAACCATATTCACCGTAACTTCCGAAAATTCGTCACCTTGAACGACCGATCATTTTTTACGGAAATGCTTTGGTTTGGACTTAATCGTTCCGTTGGAGATCCTTTCAAATACCGAGACACTCTATGGAGCGATCTTAGGGCAGCTACACGGTGATAATACAGCCCTGATAATTTTTGTACACGGACAGTGAGAGTTTGCTTTCCAGGTACATCTCTTTCGAGATTTATTCGTACCCCTAGCCCGATAGTACAACTCATCGACGTTGCGATCAGAGTAACCTATCGGCTGTTTACATGAAATCTTAGGTATAACGCGTTCGTCTACTTGATGCGTTTTCTTCTGAGTAAACAACGCCTTGTTGGCATCTGTAGGAATCACTCGTTTGGAATCACACTTTTCTGAGGGTGAAAACTTAACGAGCTCCTAGCCTTCGACTCGCAGTCCGATGCGGTCAGTTGCTGGAATTTTCTCCTTATGAGAAAGCTTCATATTGTCATGAGGGTACGTGCGACCCCCAACTTGTTGAGTTGCTCGGGATTCCTTCACTGGGCCCAAGCATTCTTTAATAGGAGTTTTGCCTTGGTCTTCATGTTGAGGATTGAGGCGATCCTTCAATGGATTTCTAACTCTGGAGAGATTCATACCGCCGTAGGGTCCTACTGGGGGCGTGGGAGCGAAAGGAGCGGGATACAAAGTTAACGAAGGCTGGAGAGCAACGTCGCCTGCTTTTGCCTTAGGCGTTAAATTATCATTTGCCATCCAAGTTTGTTTGGATCTCAGTGATCTCTTAACCGCCTCTTCCTTTTGCAATTCCTGTGCCTTCCGCACAAGGATCCTTGTCTGTGCTAGCAGTGCATGGTGCTTATGGATACGTTCCTCAAGACTTGAACGGATTTTTTTGACACGAACCTATTCATTGGTTACTGGTTTGGAGGAGGAGGCATTTTCTTGCCGCTAGAAAACTTGGTGCCTTCTGAGTTTTAGATCCGCATCATAGCAGATCCCGTCAACAGGCTCTAAAGCCTGGGCAAATTAGCGCGTGAGATATTGACGGCGTCTTTGACGAGCCTTCTTCGTCAGCACTGGTGCACTTTCAATGGGCAACTCCTTGACTTTCGAGGAGTTATCACGAACGTTGGATCTAGCTTCTTTGGAGGCCGGAGAGGGGTCTTCCACTACATTCGGGTTCAGATCATCAGCCCTGGTCTTCGGATCTGAAGGTATGTTCTTCACGGTAGTGGTTTTCCTACATTTGCAAGAAGAAGATCTGGAGGAGGAGGAGGAAATATATTCCTCAAATTTTTGCTGGTCGAATTCGTATTCGACCTCTTCGAACACCTGGATCTTGATCGTCGACTGCGGCACGACAGCTTTGGCAGCGAAACTGTTGGCTCCCACTGTGTTCGCCAGCTTGTTTGCAGTGAAAGTTGACATCTTCATTGCTGAATCCATTACACGTTTATCGATTATAGATTCAAAGTAAAATTAGTCTTTTTATAAGACTTTCTTACACAATGAAAATAAGAAAAATACAACTCTCTTCAAACAAACGCAACGTGTGTTTATCGCCTGCTGGTTGCGTGGGATCTTGGCCTGTGACGGGGACGTTGATATCCGTGGACCACCAAATGATCAGATCAGATCCGGAGATTTGTTGATATCCGTAACGAAGCGCTTATCTCGGCTAAAGCGAGATAATTGCTCTTCTTAAGATCACCGCAACGGGGTAATCTTAAGGGACGATCCGGTCTGCAGATCTGACAAACTCCTCTTCTTTGTACTAAACAATCTGCTGAAGTCTCCTCCTCCTCTCTGAAATTCATGGCTCTTCAGTCCTCAATCTGGCAGGGCTTCGCCAATGCTCGAGAATTCAAGATCTGAAAAAATGAAGGCCATAGGGCTGTATTTATAGGCTTCAGAAGCCCTGTGTTCGGATAAGAACGGCCGATTCCCTCTTATCTTCAGTTGAAACCACTTAACCACATTATCAGATCAGTTGGAACAAATCCAGGTGGTTAATGATTGAAAAACCGTCGAAAACAACCAAAATTAGCATTTTTTGTATTGCAAACACTTCTGAGTGTCTTGGCCAAGCCAAGACACTTGAGAGTGTCTCGGCTTGGCTGAGACAGTCAAGAGTGTCTTGGCCAAGCCAAGACACTATGGGGTGTCTTGGTTTGGCTTTTTTTGGTTTTGGCGCGTCGAGTTTGTTTCCACCGTAAATTCGTCGTCCGGACTCAGAATTATGTGGTTCAATATGCGTTGGAAAGCCGACAAGGAGATCTGCAGGCTCCAATATTTGAATTATATGTAGAGTAAATGGGACACGAGGGGTACTCCACCTTTCGTAAACGACGTGGGGTTTCCGATCAGCTCTTGTTCCCGTTATTCCGAAGTTTCATTGCTTCGTATGGTCCGTCAACTTACTTCATGTGTTTGTCATCGTCAAATGAGCTCCTAGGACTCGGATAGTGACATTCATTATCTTCTCTCTATCTTGAACCGTGTATGGGAACCTATAGGCAATTTTTGACGCCTACATACACCTGAACCTCGACAATCGGTATTCAACCGATTAACAAACGTCGCCAGGCCTGTCAAGTGATGACGTCATCATAAAAAGAAAATAGCAGAAGTTGAACATCCTAAAGTCACTATTAATATGATAGGTAGAGGGAAGGCCTCAGTTCCCAATTCGGACGAATAAAAAATAATTCATTTTCCGACTGTCCGAGAAATATGTGACAAGTTTGAAGGGATATATCGGCGCACCTGAACTCGTACCGAAACTATCCGCTCGGTTAACTATCGTAAGTTAGCCAAGGAGATTACTTCGGATGATGAACATTCAGCAATTGCTGATTCTTAATCCTCAAGCTCCGTCATGGCACGAGAGGCTCCTATTTACATGTCTGGAGGCCCCGAAGACCTAGCAAAAAGAGTCGATGAGCATCAGGTCATGCTCCAGGCACAACAGGAGACACTTCTCCAAATGAAGGATATATTAGCCCGACTCCTTGCTGAAAAAGGTCAAAGACCGGAGCCCTCCCGGAGGACAATCTCTAAAGGAAAGCAGAAAGTGCCTGAGAATTTGGAACATGAAACTCACAACCTGGAGTCTTCTTCTGAAAATGAGAGGGAAATAGAAAGAGAACCGAATCCTCAGTCAGCTAAAGTGGATGAGCTAGAAGCCTGCTGTAGGCATCGAAAATTGCCGATAGGTCCCCACTCACAGCTCGGTGTTAACGATCGACGATCGAACGACGCTACCCAGTTCACAAGAGCTCAAATGACGCCGGTGAGCGACTAAAGCAAACCGACGGATTACGTGAGCCGACAGAACGTCAGAATCACGAGGATACGGGTTGACCGAAAACCCCGCGATCACCGCGATTGGACCAACGCCCGCTGTGCCCCGATCACCCCACGGATAATCTAACCATCGGGGCCTACAGAGCTCGCCGGCACGATTCCAACGCATCCGAAATCACTCAAATCCGAGTTCGGACGAAAAGTCAACGGCGAGTCAACGGCAGAACAACGGCACGACCCCGGGCCGAACCGGGGACACCCAAACAGGTCTCGGCAGGCTCAAGACACCCCCAAGGGGTGTCCCGGCCTTGGCCAGGACACCCCTAGGGGGGTGTCTCTCCTCTTGGGGTGTCCATGAGGCCCCTAGGCCCTCTCACTTGGCTATAAATAGCCCCCTTAGCCCTCCATTTACAAGGGCTCTTGATTTTGCTCTGATTTAGCCTTGCTTTGGAGAGAAGAATTTCCGGTCTTGGGATTATCCTCGAGATCTGAAATTTCGAAGCTTAGAGCGGCGAAGCCCTGCCGGATCGAGGAGTCTCCATCGTCATTCACCCCCTTTCCTTAGTGTTGCTCCTTAGCGGTGACACTAAGAAGAGCTATTATCTCGTTTTAGCAGAGATATACGCTTATAACCTCTAGATCTTGCGCGGATCGACGAGGTTCTGCTTCTATATCCCACGCGGATAGATGAAGCTCTGCCGGATTTTCCCGGAAGGATCTTGAAGAGTCGGCGGTCCACGGACATCGACGTCCCCGTCACAGGCCAACAACCCACGCAAGCGAGACCGTACCAAACCGGAATCTCGTGTTTATTTTCGTTAAAGTTGTAACTCTTTTGTTTTCATTTTATCCTGTTGTAACGCTTAAAGTTGTAACAGATCTCGAAAAAGAGAACATCAATGAAAACAGCAACTTTTACCGAAAACACCTGCCTCAACGCAATAGCCAACAGAAGCGAGGTTCGAGAGGAAGGAGTGATACGACCTTATCCTGCTGAATGGGACACAGCTCCCTATCCGCCGAAGTTTAAGGCTCCAACTCTACAACCTTTCAACGGTACAGGGTCACCGAACCAATACATCTACTACTTTAAGTCACAGACTGGAGATGTGGTAGCGAACGACGCCATCCTGACCCGTTTATTCATCAGCACTCTTAAAGGGGTTGCCTTCGAGTGGTTTATGAAACTGCCTGCTGGATCTATTCAAAAATGGGTAGATCTAGAAAGGTTTTTCTTAGCCAGATTCTTTGAAGATGACACAGGAGTTTCAGTCCCGACTCTTCTCGCCACCAAGCAGAGGAAAGGAGAGTCCATCAAGACTTATGTGGAAAGATTTCGTAGTATGGCATTGCGATGCCCGTCAGGTATGACCCAATCGACCTTAATGTTGAATATCATACCTCCATGATAGTGTTTTGATGATAATAATTTATATATTATGTGCACTAACTTTTATATGCAGATTTCAATATCAGAATATGTACAAGTGCAAGTTGATTTCAAGGTATTTTGAAGTGAAGAAGATGAAGAACAAATGAGATAATGTATTTTACATTTTCTTTATTTAGAATAATTGTACAAGCCTTGATCACACACACGCACACACACAATATTAGAACACACTAACACAGGCTTAGTGTGTTGGTTAACTATAGAAATCCTCTATGTTAACCATTAGAATTATAATTAAAACTTGATTATAAAAACTTTTTATAGCAGAATTTTTACTCTTAGTAGTCGACTAATTAGAATAGTAGTCGACTACTCATGTATAAAACTCAAATACATGTTTCTGTCAATTCACAGTATAGTCGACTACAATAGATTATAGTCGACTACTCAGGTGTTCGACAGAAACATAAGTTTCTGTAATTTTACAGTATAGTCGACTAATCATCATTATAGTCGACTACTGAACTCAAATTTTGTTTTATCAGTTTCTGTCAAATTACAGTGTAGTCGACTAATGAGCATTATAGTCGACTACTGAGAAATATTCTGAATACACAGAGTCTGTTTGAACTCAGTGTAGTCGACTAATGTCAATAGTAGTCGACTACAGATATAGTTTTTTTAGATTTTTAAGTTTGAATTTACGACTATTTATAGCCGTTTTTAAATATTTTTAAAGTTCAAAAATTTGTCTTTTCAAGGGCTATAAATAGGTTATTTGTTCAGAAAAATTGCAGAGACATACATACCCATAAGCTTTGATCTTTGTGCAACTTTTCAAGTGAAAAATATTCAGATTTTGTGAAAAAGAGAAGTTTCTGAAATTACCTTTAAACATTCATCAAATACCTATCATTTAGGCAATTTACAGAGGTTAAAAGAATCCTAAGCCACTGCTGCACTTCATTACACATTCAAGGCTTATAGGATCAATTGTTTTCTTGCTTCAAAAGGATTTCTCTCGGGTTTGAGAGGGTTGATCTCTTGGTGTAGAGATTGGTGTTCAAATTGAAAAGGTGTTTGTCAATTGGTGTTGCAATTTGTAGGGACTTGCAAATTGGTCAGGTTTGCATTTGATTTTGTAAGTTTATTCAAAATTATAGTGGAAACTCTCAAGCGGGATTTGCTTAGGGACTGGATGTACACCGGATTGGTGGAACCAATATAAATCTTTGTGTTTGTGATTGTGATTGTCTGAGATTGCCATTTTTCTTTGCAATTTATAATATACTTTACATAAATTTTAAAAGAATACTATTCACCCCCCCTCTAGTGTTCAAGTATATCTATTTCAGATCCTACATTTGGTATCAGAGCAAGGTGAAAGATGGCATCTACAAATACATCACAATTCAAAGAAGGTCACTCTACAAATCGTCCACCAATGTTCGATGGATTGAACTACAACTATTGGAAATGCCGAATGAAGATTTACCTTTAATCTATTGGCTACGAACTTTGGAACGTCGTGGAAACAAAATATGAGAAGCTAACAAATCCTTTTGAAGAATGGACTACTTCTCAAAGAAATAATGCAAATTTGGATTCAAAAGCAATGAATGCATTATTTTGTGTACTTGACAAGAATGAGTTCAATAGGGTGTCAACGGCCACATCCGCATATGATATTTGGCACACACTTGAGGTAACTCATGAAGGTACAAATAAAGTTAAAGAATCTAAAATTTCTGTTCTTATGCACAGATTTGAATTGTTCAAGATGAAGGAAAATGAGACTATTGGAGAAATGTTCACAAGATTCACCGACATCACAAATTCTCTCATTAGTCTTGGAAAAACATATACACAAGTGGAGATGATAAGAAAGATACTTCGTTCACTCACTCCACAATGGGAAAAAAAAGTTACCGCTATTGAAGAAGCCAATGATTTGTCAACTCTTTCGGTTGAAAATCTTATTGGTAATCTTATGGCATATGAAGTTCAACTTGAAGATAGAAAGAATGATGAAGAATCAAAGAACAAGAAAGTTCTTGCATTCAATACCACTTCTGATAAAGAAGATTCAGATGATGATGATGAAGAAATGGGCATGTTTGCACGAAAATTTTGGAAATTTATAAAACGAGGTAATTTTAAATCTAAGAGTTCAATTTCAAATAACCCTCTTTGTTTTAAGTGTAATAAACCAGGGCATATGAAGAAAGATTGTCCAATGTTGAAGAATAAGCAAAAATCAAGTTATTTCAACAACTTCAACAACATTCAAAATAACAAGAAAAGGAAAGCAATGGCAGTCACTTGGGATGATAGTGATGAGTCATCTTCAGATGAAGAAATTGAAGAAAAGGAAAGTGCTTACATGTGTTTCATGGCACTAGATGAAGTAAGTGAAAATAAAGAACTTTTAGATGCTTTCAATGAATTATATGAAACTTTTGTGAGATTAAAGACTTCACATAATTTTCTTAAAGGTGAAAATAAAAGATTACTTGAAGAAATTTCTGATTTAAATTCCTCTACCTTTTCTAATTCTCAAATAATTGAATTGAAAGAAGAAAATTTTTCTTTACTTAAAGAAAATGAATGTTTATCTAATAAAAATAAATATTTAAAATCAGAATGTAATGATTTAAATATTCGTATTAATAATTTAGAAAAAGATATTTCTTCTTTTAAATCAAGATATGAAGATATATGTGTAAATGTAAGCAAATTTAATAAAGGTAAAGAAAATCTTAATAACATTCTTTATTTTCAAAAAGAATCACAAAAGACAAAATGATTAGGTTTTAAAAATAATAAAAATAAATCAAAGAAAATAATTTTTGTAAAACCATCTTGTGATTTGAATGAATACAGAAATAAAAATTTGTGTAAAAAGAAATCAAAATTCTTTTCAATTTGGGTTCCAAAAGAATTATCTTCTTTAAATAAAAATTTTTATAACTCTGATTTTATTAAAAATATTTGTTTGTCATCTAACTATTTAGGCAAATCAAACTCTTCATGGGTTTGGTTTCCTAAAGGCTAATTTAAAGGACCCAACATAGTATGGGTACCAAAATGTAAATGTTTATTATTTCAGGTACCCAAGAAAGATAAGTGGATTTTGGATAGTGGTTGCTCCAAACATATGAATGGAAACATACAACTGTTGTCATCTTTTCAAAACAAGGATGGTGGTACCGTCACTTTTGGAGATAACAACAAAGGCAAAGTCATCGGTAATGGATCTGTCGGTAATCCAAACAAACCTATCATTGATAATGTTTTATTAGTTGATGGTCTTAAACATAATTTACTTAGTATTAGTCAACTATGTGATAAAGGATATAAAATTGTTTTTGAAAAAGAATCATGTTTAATTTATGATATTGATTTAATAATTATTATTTTTAAAGGTCATAGAAAGAATAACATATATGTCTTATCTATGAAAAATATTTCAAATGAACATTGTCTTATTACATCATCTAATGATTCTATTTTATGGCATAAACGTTTTGGACATGTTAATTTTAAACATATGTCAAAGATTTCTAAAAATGATTCAGTAAATGGTTTACCTAAGATGTCTTTTAAAAATAATTTTTGTGATGCATGTCAACAAGGAAAATTGCACAAATCTTCCTTTAAATCTAAAAATGTAATATCTACAAATAGACCATTAGAATTAATTCACATAGATCTTTTTGGTCCATCTAGAGTTGCATCTTTAAATGGAAGTAAATATGCATTTGTTCTTGTTGATGATTATTCCAGATTTACATGAGTAATTTTTCTTAAACATAAAAATGATGCTTTTCATGAATTTTCAATATTTTGCAAAAGAATTCAAAATTAAAAATCTACTTTTATTATCTCTATATGTAGTGATCATGGAGGTGAATTTGAAAATGAGTTATTTTCAAATTATTGTGACAAACATGGTATAGCACATACTTTTTCTTTTCCTCGTGCTGCTCCACAAAATAGAGTTGTAAAAAGAAAAAATAGATCGTTACAAGAATGTGCAAGAACCATGTTATGTGATAGTAATTTACCTAAATATTTTTGGGCAGAAGCTGTATCAACAGCTTGTTATGTTTTAAATAGAGTTCTATTAAGACCTATTTTAAAGAAAACCTCTTATGAATTATTTTATAACAAAATTCCTAAAGTATCTTACTTTAAAGTTTTTGGTTGTAAATGTTTTATCTTAAACACAAAAGATAATTTAGATAAATTTGATTCTAAATCCAATGAAGGAATTTTTGTTGGATATTCTAATCATAGTAAAGTATATAGAATATATAACAAAAGAACACTAGTTATTGAAGAATCCTTACAAGTTTCTTTTGATGACATTTTTTTAAAAACATCTATTATAATAAATAATGATGATGATATAATTGATACTATTCATGATACTCCAATGATAGATATTACAAAAGATGAAAATATACAAAATGATTTACCTAAAGATTTTGTAGAAGTTAAAAATCATCCACATGATTTAGTTATTGGAAATATTTCTGATAAAGTAACTACTAGATCTCATTTTAATTTGATTTCTCATAATGCTTTTATTTCAACTATTAAACCTAAAAATATAAAAGAAGCTCTTCTTAATGACTCATGGATAATTGCTATGCAAGATGAACTTAATCAATTTACTAGAAACAATGTTTGGGATCTTATACCTAGACCTTAAAATAAATCCATTATTGGAACAAAATAAATTTTTAGAAACAAATTAGATGAAATTGGTCAAGTTGTTAGAAACAAAGCTAGAGTAGTTGCTCAAGGTTATAATCAAGAAGAAGGAATTGATTATGATGAAACTTATGCACCTGTTGCACGATTAGAATCAATTAGGATTTTACTTGTATTTGTATGTTTTATGAATTTTAAATTATTTTAAATGGATGTTAAAAGTGCTTTTCTAAATGGTTTTATAAAAGAAGAAGTTTTTGTAGAACAACCTCCAGGTTTTGAACATGAAAGTTTTCCAAATCATGTTTTTAAACTTAAGAAAGCATTATATGGTCTTAAACAAGCACCTCGTGCTTGGTATGATAGATTAAAGAAGTTTCTTTTAACTTCAGGTTTAGAAATTGGAAAAGTTGATTCAACATTATTTATTAAGAAAATAAACAAAGATATTTTACTAATTCAAATTTATGTAGATGATATCATTTTTGGTTCTACTAACAACAATCTTTGTCAAGAATTTGCTAAGACTATGCAGGATGAATTTAAAATGAGTCACATGGGTGAACTAAATTTTTTTCTTAGACTACAAGTTAAACAATTGAAAGAAGGAATATTCATCAATCAAAGCAAGTATGCAAAAGATTTACTCAAATGATTCGGATTGGAAAATTCATCAAGCAAACCAACACCAATGAGCACCACTACATCACTTGACAAAGATGAAAATGGTAAGAATGTTGATCAAAAGCTCTATCGAGGTATGATTGGATCACTTCTTTACATTACTGCAAGTAGACCTGATATTATGTTTAGTGTATGTTTATGTGCAAGATTTCAATCTAATCCTAAAGAATCACATCTTAAAGCAGTAAAAAGAATTTTTAGATATATTAAAGATACCACAAATTATGGTTTATTTTATCCTAAACATAGTTCTTTTGATTTAATATCATATAGTGATGCTGATTTTGCTGGATGTAAATCTGATAGAAAAAGTACAAGTGGAACATGTCATTTCTTAGGTCATTCACTTGTATCTTGGTTTAGTAAAAAACAAAATTCAGTGTCATTATCAACAACTGAAGCTGAATATATTGCTACAAGTCTTGCATGTGCACAAATATTATGGATGAAACAAACTTTAACTGATTATGGCATAAATTGTCCCATATCATCTATTATGTGTGATAATTCTAGTGCAATTAATTTATCTAAAAATCCTATTCAACACTCATGTACAAAATACATTGATATTAGACATCATTTTTTACGTGATCATGTGCTTAAAGGTGACATTTCATTAGAATTTATACCTACAGATAAACAAATAGCAGATATATTAACAAAACCCCTAAAAGAAGAAATTTATGTTAAATTAAGAAGGGAATTAGGTATCTGTTCAATTGAAGATTTAAATTAATTTTTAAAAACAAACATATATACATTTATACCCTAAATAGTCGACTAATTTAACTTATAGTCGACTACATGCACAAGTCTTGCAAATATTTTTTTCTGAAACATTACAGTGTAGTCGACTACTTGCCTTTATAGTCGACTACTCGATGTTAAAATCTTAAATTCAACCTTCTGTTGTTTACAGTGTAGTCGACTACAATACAGATTAGTCGACTACTCTGAGTTAAAAACTAAAAATCCCTTTTCTGTCGAGTTCAGTGTAGTCGACTACTCTCACTATTAGTCGACTACTGATCCTGAACTTTTAGTTTTACAGTTTTTAAAAGCTTATTGGATTTTCAAACCAAAAACCCAATACCCATATCCGTTTCAGTTAAGTAAAATTCCTCTCAACCTTTGTTTTTCAACTCTATCAATCCTAACCACACATTTAAGATTAAATCTTAACCCTACACTCAATTTACTATCAAATCTTAACCATTCATTGTTTTTTATTCTTAAAAGATAAAGTAAAAATCATAAACTACCCACTAACTCTGCCCAAAACCGAAAACCCATCTTCCCCACTTCAGAATCAACGATTCCAGGTTAGGGCATCTCTCTTTTCTCAACTTTTTCTTCATTTTCTTCAAATTCTTTCAAATCTGTCAAGCATTCAAGCTCAGTAGTCGACTAATCCAAGCAATAGTCGACTAATCTAGGTTTCTACAGTCTGGGGTATTGCTTCTAAACTTGATCTTTACATCTTTTGTCATTTATCTATCTAATCATGTCTAGATCTAAGAAAGTTAAGCAAACCCATACATCTGTCAATGATGAAATCATCATCTATTTAAAAAGTCTTGATTTATTAGAAGAATTTAACAAAATATCAATTTTTGAAGTTCTTCCAGGACGATTTGTGAAATTTGATGATTTTATACCCTGGAACTTTGGTTCATATTTGCTTGAGTTATTCTCTGCTGAAAATAGAAAACCCACATATCCGTTTCTTGTACAACTGTTCTATACTAATATAGAATGTGTGGGAACTATTGGTGGTTTTGAAAAACTAAAAACTCTTGTTAAAGGAATAGAGATTGACTTAACTACAAAGTCAATTGGTAAAATCTTAATATTCCTTATCAAGGAGTTTCTCTTAGGTCTGTTAGGATGAATAATTCAGAACTGCTATCCAATCATATTTTTCTTTCTGGATATGGCAAACCTTTAAATAACTCAAACAAACTTCGTCCAATTCCTAGGTTCATTGCACGTATCTTAGCCTATAACTTGTTTCCAAAAACTGGGAGTTTTCATTTCATTTCCCTAGATTTATCAAAAGCTCTATATGCTATAATGGGAAATATTCAAGTTAATTGAGCTGAGGTTTACTTTGACAATCTTTTGACTATTCTAAGAGGACTTCTACCTTATGGTGCATTCCTAACAAAAATCTTTGATAAATTTCATGTTGATCTTCAATCTGAAAATTCTGTTGTTCGTTCGATTGAATTTTTTGATTCCAATGCCCTAACTAGGATGAAATTGACTAATTTTGAAATTCAAGAACATAATCCTCAACATGAACCTGAACCTCATCAAGAAGAAATTCCACAATCTTCAACTCAAGCAGGAGCTTCTTCAAGTCAACCACCACCATTTCCTACAGAACCCTCTTGCTTTTCAGACGTGCAATACAACACTTTAAGTGCACGTATCCTTGAACTTGAAACTGGTCAAAGAGCTCTATATGCACAGAATTCATATATCATTAGTAATCAAGAAGAGCTAATCAAGAAGTTTGAAGACTTGGACACAAAGCTTAATACGTATTTTCAAGGACAGCAACCTACTCCAGCACCTTAAGATGTTTTTATGATTAAGTTTCAAAACAATTATGTTATTCTGTTTAAGTTTCAAAAACTATGTGGTTGTGAGTAGTTAAGACTTATGTAATATGGTTTTTATGTTGCTACTATGTCACTTATGTTGATTGTGTGTTTTTATTATCTATGATAATGTTTGGTTAGATATTGCATGTGCTATATATTTTAAACATCATGGTGATGAACAATATGGAACTTTTGGTCTTTATGGCAAGTCTTTGCCTACCTATTTGGATGGGTGAAGTTATGGACTATGTTCATAACCTTGATTATTTGTTTGAAGTTTTATCTCATGTTGAAGAAATAATGTCATGTTTAGCTTCCTCTTTTTGTTGATAATAAGAGGGAGAAATAGTTATGTTATGTACTTATGTTATGCACTTATGATATGTACTGTTATAGACTTAAATTTGCATATATGCAGGGGGAGTAAGTATTATATGCAGGGGAAGTAAGTATGGTTATTTCATTATGTTTTAACCTGATTATAAAATACATACTTTGGCATAAATTATTTGTTATCATCAAAAAGGGGGAGAATGTTGAATATCATATCTCCATGATAGTGTTTTGATGATAATAATTTATACAGTATGTGCACTAACTTTTATATGCAGATTTCAATATCAGAATATATACAAGTGCAAGTTGATTTCAAGGCATTTTGAAGTGAAGAACATGAAGAACAAATGAGATAATGTATTTTACATTTTCTTTACTTAGAATATTTGTACAAGTCTTGATCACTCACACGCACACACACAATATTAGAACACACTAACACAGGCTTAGTGTGTTGGTTAACTATAGAAATCCCCTATGTTAACCATTAGAATTATAATTAAAACTTGATTATAAAAACTTTTTATAGCAGAATTTTTACTCTTAGTAGTCGACTAAGTAGAATAGTAGTCGACTACTCATGTATAAAACTCAAATACATGTTTCTGTCAATTTACAGTATAGTCGACTACAAAAGATTATAGTCGACTACTCAGGTGTTCGACAGAAACATAAGTTTCTGTTATTTTACAGTATAGTCGACTAATCATCATTATAGTCGACTACTGAACTGAAATTTCATTTTATCAGTTTCTGTCAAATTACAGTGTAGTCGACTAATGAGCATTATAGTCGACTACTGAGAAATATTCTGAATACACAGAGTCTGTTTGAACTCAGTGTAGTCGACTAATGTCAATAGTAGTCAACTACAGATATAGTTTTTTAGATTTTAAAGTTTGAATTTATGACTGTTTATAGCCGTTTTTAAACGTTTTTAAAGTTCAAAAATTTGTCTTTTCAATGGCTATAAATAGGTTATTTGTTCAGAAAAATTGTAGAGACATACATACCCATAAGCTTTGATCTTTGTGCAATTTTTCAAGTGAAAAATATTCAGATTTTGTGAAAAAGAAAAGTTTCTGAAATTGCCTTTAAACATTCATCAAATACCTATCATTTAGGTAATTTGCAGAGGTTAAAAGAATCCTAAGTCACTACTGCACTTCATTACACATTCAAGGCTTATAGGATCAATTATTTTCTTGCTTCAAAAGGATTTCTCTAGGGTTTAAGAGGGTTGATCTCTTGGTGTAGAGATTGGTGTTCAAATTGATAAGGTGTTTGTCAATTGGTGTTGCAATTTGTAGGGACTTACAAATTGGTCAGGTTTGCATTTGATTTTGTAAGTTTATTCAAAATCGTAGTGGAAACTCTCAAGCGGGATTTGCTTGGGGACTGGATGTACACCGGATTGGTGGAACCAGTATAAATCTTTGTGTTTGTGATTGTGATTTTCTGAGATTGCCATTTTTCTTTGCAATTTATAATATACTTTACATAAATTTTAAAAGAATACTATTTACCCCCCTCTAGTGTTCAAGTGTATCTATTTCAGATCCTACACTTAGTTGAAACTTGCAGGCACAACTTGCAGACCCAGCTCCTTGCTCAAATGGGGGTAACAGAATATCGCTCCTAGAGACAACTGGTTTCACATGGAGAACAAGCCGAAGAAATTGTTGCTGGGGCAAGGCTGAAGAAGTTACTCAACCCAAGACACAATAACAATGCAACCAGAATAATGCTCCACGCTTCAAGGGAAAGGAGACATTGGCTGCCGACAGCAACACGCGCACGCCACCTGCGAAGCAAGGCAAAGCACCGAACCAACAAAGAGCGCCCAAGTAATACTCGTTCAAAGAAAAGCATGTGGACACTCTGTTCCAACTACTTCGGAAGAACAACAAACTGCAACTCCCTGAGATCAAAAAACCAGATGAATCAGAAAAGGTGGATGATCCCAATTATTGTCGTTATCATAGGTTC
Source organism: Asparagus kiusianus (assembly GCA_022839385.1). Classification (NCBI taxonomy): domain Eukaryota; kingdom Viridiplantae; phylum Streptophyta; class Magnoliopsida; order Asparagales; family Asparagaceae; genus Asparagus; species Asparagus kiusianus. The sequence goes on from BQKN01060015.1 coordinate 16,773, forward strand.
TTGGGACATCCTACCAAAAAATGCTATGTCTTCAAAGACATTCTACATAATCTGGTGAATGCTAACGTGCTCACACTGAAGCCCGAGCAGAAGACCATATCCACTAATTTCATAGCGGTCCAATTCAGTGATTTTCCTCTAATAGAAGCTACAAACGGTGTTATCCCCATCCACAAAGGGGAATTGCACATGAAAAATACTAACTTACACAGTCAAAAAGACAGGGGGTTGGTACCCCTCACTACCTCAGAAGGGGAGATCATGTGGGTCCATCCTGATCTGGTTAAATACTAACAATGGATGAACACCTCGTTCAAAAAGAAAAGAAGCAAGGCTAAGTCATCCAATATGATTAGCCCCTACGTAAATAAGAATGGTGATCATCTCAAACCTCTTACAGACTCAGAGGAAGAAAGGATTGTTCTCGCAACATATCCAGAAGGTAATCCTGGCACTCGGTTAGGAAAAGCTTACTTAAAGGACTACGATCAGAATGCTCAAGAAGTAGAAGAACAACGCCAAGATGCTGGGGGTTATGTTCCCAAGAAGTCAGTTGACAAAGGGAAACAAAAGGAAACCCGGTACAATAAGAATCTTCTTTAAGAAGTTGAGGAATCAAGCGCTCCTTTCCAGTTCAATGTCTTGGCGCAATTGGCCAATATACCGGCTAGGATTACCCTATACGAGCTCCTGAGATTGTCCAAAACCACCAAAGAAGCTCTAATTGAAGCATTAAAGAATACGGAAAGCTTTATCACACAAGTCATTCCAATTCCTGAAGCTTCTGAAGTTCAATCTTACCTGCAATGCTTACAAGCAGCAAGAAGTCTACCGTGCATATCATTCACTCAGGAAGATATGCAAGTGAAATACAAACATGACAGAGCTTTGTACTACACAGGGTACATCGGGTCATCAGAAATCAGCCGTGTTCAAGTTGACCCGAGCTCAGCACTCAGCATTATGCCTTACAGGGTCATGCTGGTCTTGGGGATTCTCATGCATCGGTTGAACACCACTCAGACCACTATCTTTAGTTTTAACGCTAACAGTACTCGACCCCTAGGGAAGATCAAGCTTAGGTGTCAAATTGAAGATCTCAAGTCCGACGTGGCATGTTATATTATAGATGCAGACACGTCCTACAATTTATTGTTGGGACGACCATGGATTCATGCAAACCGTATTGTCCCATCTACCCTACATCAGGTTACGAAGTATGCTAATGATGAAGGAGAAGTTCGAACCCTGATTGTAAAAAAATATCCTTTCAGAGGAGTAGAGAACTACCACACAGATTCGGTCTTCTACTCAGAATCACAGGAGAAAGAAGATGTTGATAGCGGTAATGAAGCCGACGTCGAGCCAGACTCTAAAGGAGATTGTCCATGGGAGTTAAACTTTAATGTAATGGGTCAGGTTGAGAACAATAATAATGTATCGAGCGAGGGTGAGTGGTGCATTAATAAAGATTTTATTTTGGCGTACTTGTCTAATAAATCCTCTAAAAATGAACAAACACAAATTGATCTTAATACAGATACCGACCCATGGCGCATATTATGTGCAGAGGCATCTCTCACATTGCCGATTAAGTCATCCTTCGCTTCAGATGAAGAAGTAGAAGATACACAGAAGGTTTTCTTTAAAGTCCTATCCAAAAAGAAAGGGCAGAAGCCGATCTATTTCAGTAAAGTTAAACCTGAATTACTCAAACGAGGAAGTTCAAAAGAAGATAATGGAATTCCGCAATTCCATTACCATGAGCCCAATTCTATACACCTGATGAAACGAATGGGATATAACTTTAATGATAAACAGGGTTTAAACTTGGAAAAGGAAGACGAACACCAACTCGAATGTCTCTAACCCCTGAAGGAAAACCTCCGGATTATTATCAAAAAATTGGAAGAGGTGTGAGCTACGTCACAACTCCCTCCATTCTAGAAAATGAAACTGGTAGCTGTTTGTGTCAGGATCATTCATCTGAAACTTCATCATGGGAATCTGATATGTCGGACCCTTCTTTAAAAGTTTGACTATGAACATGGTTTTAACTAGTCATCCAGATGAAGACATAGGGGGTGACGAAGAGTTAATCGAATCAATCAATGATCCCTGGATCAAAAGTCTTAACATCTTTTTGGGATATGCGATTCAAACAACGCGAACTACCTACTGAAGATAAAGTGATCCAGGTCAACATGGGGGATGAATCCGACCCTTAGACTATCTTCATAAGTGAAAGCCTATCATCATCCAAAAAAGAGGACCTTATATCTCTCATCCGAGTGTATATAGGTGTCTTCGTTTGGAATTATGAAGACATGGCTGGCCTTGACCCAAAAGTAGCCATACATCGTCTCAACATCGATCCGGATGCAAACCCCGTCAAGCAACAACAACGCCGGTTTCGTCCAGAGATCATGGAAGCAATTGAGGCAGAAGTTAAAAAGCTTATAGACTTGGGTTTTGTCAGAGAGGAACAACACTCGGATTGGGTAGCTAACATTGTCCCAGTTCCCAAGAAGAACGGTAAGGTCCGAATATGCATCGACTTTCGTGACCTTAACGCGACTTGTCTAAAAGACGAGTTTCCTCTTCCCATCACTGATGTCATGATTGACAATACTTACGGATATGAAAGGATGTCTTTTATAGACGGATTCTCCGGATATAATCAAATCAAAATGTATCCTGAAGACGAAAAGCATACTGTATTCAGAACACTATTGGGGGTGTATTTCTACATAGTGATGCCCTTTGGCTTGAAAAACGCAGGGGCAACTTATCAACGAGCAATGAACACTATCTTCTATGAACATCTGCGTAAGAAGATTGAATGCTACATTGATGACATAGTAGTGAAAAGTCAACACAAATGTGATAATCTTACAGACCTGAAGACAATGTTCGTTATCATGTGAGCACATCAGCTGAAGATGAACCAAACAAAATCGTTCCTTAGAGTATCGAGTGGAAAATTCCTAGGATTTATTGTCACATCCAAGGGAATTTCTCTTGATCCAGAGAAAGTGCATGCTATCCAAGACATGCCACCTCTGAAGAATCTCAAAGAACTCAGAGATTTGCAAGGCAGACTGGCCTATATTCGGAGATTCATATCAAATCTCTCAGGACGATGCTAATCTTTTCCCAAACTCATGAAAAAAGGAGTATCCTTCGCTTGGGATGGAGACTATCAAAAAGCATTTGAAGAGATTAAGAGATATCTCACTCAACCGTCGGTTCTCGTGGCCCTAATATTAGGAAACTCTCGTGGCCCCAATATCAGGAAAATCATTCCTGTTATACGTGAGGGCTATGGACCATTCTCTTGGAGCTTTATTAGCTCAGAACAACGATCAAGGCCAAGAGCAAGCCATCTACTACTTAAGCAGGACCATGATGGGAGCCGAACACCGGTATAATCTGGTCGAGAAAGAATATCTCGCTTTGGTATTCGTAGTCCAAAAGATACGACATTACCTGGTAGGTAAAACAATTCATGTCATTTCTAAGGTAAATCCTTTAAGAGTTCTGATGACGAAACCATCATCTCTAAATTGCCGGCTCACAAAGTGGGCCATCCTCTTGTCTAATATGACATACAAGTTATGTCCCAAAAAGCAGTCAACAGTCAAGTGTTGGCGGACTTCCTAGCTGATCACCTGATGCCAGGGATGTCTAAGTTGTATGAAGAATTGCCCGATGAAGTTGCTGGAGCTTGTGTCACTCAAGAAGTTATGCAAGTGTGGAATTATTCTTTTATGGTGCATCCAGAGTAAATCCTCATGGAGAAATTACTTCGGGAGTAGGAGTAGTATTCATCTCTCCAAACGGTCACGTGATCCCAAGGGGATTTTCCCTGATCGAACCCTGCACCAATAATATAGCCGAGTATAACGCTCTGCTATTAGGAATGCAATTTGCTGAAGAAATTAATATTCGGCATCTCGAGGCTTACGGTGACTCTCAGCTCATTATAAATCAAGTACGAGGAGAATACGAAGTGCGTCACGAGGACCTGATCCCATACTACTTCGCAATGCTAAAGCAAGCCAAGAAGTTCGAGGGTTTCTTTATTGAATATATTCCACAAGCTCAGAATGCTTATGCAGTTGCCTTAGCTTCACTGGCAACTTCATTAGCACTGCCCCCAGGAGTTGAAACAACAATCCCTATCACAGGACGAGAATTATATTACCCTAAGATTCCTACAAAAGATCGTTCAAACTAGGACACGACAGAAGAAGTCTGTGCAACCACAATGGAGCTTGAACCCAGGGATTAACGATTCCTGTATATCGACTATGTCGTATACAGAATTTTGCTCGATAATTTCAAGGACGTGGCCGCTATCAAACGAAAGGCCCTCCGATTCTATTATGATGCAGTTTCTCAAACCTGTATCGTAAATCACACGATAGAGTTTAGCTTTGATGCCTTTCTCGAAAGGAAGCAAAGGAGGCTCTCAAGGAGGCTCATGACGGAATGTGTGGAGCTCATCAGCCCGGAGCTAAGTTGGGAGATCGCCTTCGACGAATTGGCTATTAGTGGCCAAAGATGTTTTCAGACATAGTTGACTACGCTAAACGTTGTCATGCATGTCAAATTCATGGCGACTTCATCCATCAAACACCAGGGAATTTACACCCCACGACTGCGTATTGGCCATTTGAGATGTGGGGTATAGATGTCGTGGGACCGATCTCTCCCCCGACTTCCAAAGGATACCGGTTCATTTTGGTTGTAACCGATTACTTCTCCAAATAGGCGGAGGCAATCCCACTGAAGGAAGTCAAGACCTCGAATGTGATTAAATTCATCAAACATCACGTAATCTACCGTTTTGGGGTCCCGAGATGAATAATTCACGACAACGGGACACAATTTGTTAGCTTTGGATTTCAGAGATTTTGTGATAGGTTTAGAATCCAAAGTGTCGCATTTACAGCATATTATCCGCCAGCAAATGGTCTTGCAGAAGCTTTTAACAAAAACATTTTGAAGCTTCTCAAAAAGTTTGTTTCTAAAAGCTAACACGATTGGGATGAAAGACTCTATCACCGAATGTTTATGGGCCTACCGTACTACGATGAGGACCCCTACGAAAGCTACGCCATTCTCTTTGGTATACGGTTGCGAAGCTGTACTACCGTTAGAAATTTAGATCCCTTTCCTGAGAGTCACCATCGCGATCGAAATGACAGAGGAAGAGAAGCATCAACTGCACGTTCAGGAACTTGAAGCCTTAGATGACAAGTGACTTCAATCTCAACAGCAGATCGAGTTGTATCAAGCCCGTATTTCTAAAGCCTATAACAAAAAGGTTAAAGAATGGACTTTCTAGAAAGGCGATTTGGTTTTGGCCAACAGACGACCCATGGTAATGACCCAACAAACCAAAGGGAAATTCAATCCCAAATGGAAAGGACCTTTTGTGATAGAGACAGTCTATTCAAATGGAGCCTACCATCTCATCGATAAAAAAGGTGATAGACTCATGATACCAATTAATGGAAAATTTCTCAAGAAATATTACTCATAGATTACAAAGTCTCTTTTCACCAAACTTTCCCCCAAGTAAGCCTAGCTGGGAGTTGCCTACTAGGAGTTCTTTTGAACAAAGAGTGGTAAATTGTTTCTCCTACTTTGTATGTCGTCAAGTTAACATTACACCTCTGACGATTGAAGTTGTCGAGAACTGTTATAATAAAGAAAATTTTCCAAAATCTACCAGAAAATTGTCAACTTGATTTGATTCAGTGGAAAAGTCCTAACAACTTGGAATGCACGCCCAAGGTTGGAAGAAAAAACATCTAGCCTCCCCTAACGCAAGTCCCATAACTGCGTTTCAAGTCTCTTAGGCGCAACGCCTAACCCTACGTTTTTGACTTTTATAAAGGGAACAAACCCGCGTTGAACCCATTCGAACATAGAAGTTCAACCATAAAAGGGGAATTTCTAAAGATTACTCTAACAATAGCAGAGAGGATCTCCAATCCAAAGTCAAGACCACATCATTTCAGAAAAACACAGAAAATGTAAGAAAAAGGCAAGCAACAGCAGTTCATTTCATGCAGATAATAAGTGTTTGAAGAAATAATGTAAAGTTATTACAAAACCAAAATAAGAGTTGCTGGGGCTTAAAATAAAGAGAAGCTTAAAAGATAAGCTTCTGTTTCAGATACATTTTTTTCATGCTTCGCCAGCACCCCTTCTTTAGCCTTCTTGCGAAGTTGGACTTCAGAAGCCGTGGCAGCAGCAGAAGCTTCTTGTTGCAGCGCTTGAATGGCCTCTTTTTCTTCTTGGACCCTTGCTTCGAGGGTAGCATCCCTAAGGTTGAACTCTTTTGGGGTTATTTCCCCTGCAACAAGTCTAGCCTAGCTTGGCGACACTATTTCTGCAAGCTCCAGATGATGGCCTTCCTCTCCCAGATATCAAAAGCTTGGGCTCTGACAGCAGCCCTCTTTTTCAGCCTAGCATTACTGATGGCCCATTGTATCTTAGGCCCCAAATCCGTGTGCTTAAACTCCTCCAAAAAACGAACGGCACCTGATAAGCGGTGGATCTTCTCGGCACATCGTTGAGCATGGTAGAGGTGGACTTCAGTAAGATTATTCAGCCTCTCCTCAATAGAAGCTTGAAATTTAGGGAAGGAGCCCCAGCCATGCATCACGATGGAGAAGTCTTGCTTCACCTGATTCTCCAAGCGCCTAAGGAGGAAGAGAGTACAATCAGGTGCCAGATAAGAAGCCTCATCAGTCACCCGTTCGAAACCCTCGTTTGGGAGGATCATAGAGATTAGTAGAATGAAAGGGGCATAGCCCAAATCATGGGATATGAGGGGCTCAGAAGCAGAAGCCCCACCTTGCAACAAAACAAATAAAAACAAAGTTAATAAAAATAGATGAATTCAAACGCAGGGGTCCAGACATGCGTTAAGATCAACTTGAACACAAGGGATCTAGACCCGCGTTGAATCATTATGAACGCAGTGAATTAAAATTGTGTTACGAGCTTTCAAGAAGATAAGGTTTGATTCTGCATCAAATGCAACAGGATCAAACCAGTATGTCGAAATGAGGGGATCGACCCTTCATTTTGTCAATGAACGCAGAAGTTTCTTTCTGCACTTGAAATTAAGGGATCGACTCTTCGTTTCGTCAATGAACATAAAAACTTCTTTCTGCGTTCGAGATCAAGGAGATGAATAGAGTTCGTCAATGGACACAGAAGTTTTTTTCTATGCTCGAGATGAAGGAGATGAATAGTATTCGTCATCGTCAACCAAAACCCATTTAAGGGATTTAAAGAAAACTTATCAAAAAGTACGTTAAATGGAAAAGACTGCATGTCTTACCTTGATGTCCAGGCAATGATGAGGAAGGCGTCAACGTCGGTCCAGAGGTGGACCCGAAAGCATTCTCCGAATACGGTATGGTGTGCACCGTCTTTTCGTCTCCTCTCGAGCAAGATTTCTTGAAGGCTATGGCTATGGACGATGCGAAACAGGTGAAGAGTTTTAGAATTAACAAGAAGAAACTTGTTTCTGAGTTCAAGAATGAAGTTTAAGAATTTTGAGGCTCTTGACAAGATCAATCATGTCTATTTATAGATAATCAATGTGGATGATATGGAGTTCCGAGACTCCCGCCAAGTGTGGTCTCTTTGTCATCATTATAGTTGTTTAGACTTCTGATAAGACGCAAGACAAGACCCTGCGTTTAAAAGATATGTAGGCGAAGCCAAACGCAATGATCTGGAGATGCGTTTAAATACCTAATGTTGTTTCAGACATACGCAGCTCAGTTTTAATAAAGGCTTAACCTTGGGATCAAAGGCCCAAACACAGGGGGTACCTCTACCCTTGCATTCTCAGAATATGGTGCTGAATCTCTACGGTCACGTAGTGCGTCCTTCTAAAACCAAACCACTCAACAAATCCTTTTAAATTTTTTCAAGATAGCATCATACTTACGATGACTTTCATTGTCATGGAGTTTGAATTCTGCTTATATCACTTCGTCACGTAATAATAATTCTTTAGTCGGAACTAACTTATTGACTCTTGTTAATAGAGCGATAGGTCTTCAAAGTTGCTCCAATCGCAACACTTCTACCTTATCGACTCTCATCAATAGAGCGATAGGTCCTCAAAGTTGCTCCGATCGCAACACTTCTAACTTATCGACTCTCGTCAAGAGAGTAATAGGTCCTCAAAGTTGCTCCGATCGTAACACTTCTAACTTATCGACTCTCGTCAATAGGGCGATAAGTCCTCAAAGTTGCTCCGATTGCAACACTTCTAACTTATCGACTCTCGTTGATAGAGTGATAGGTCCTCAAAGTTGCCCCGATCGCAACACTTTTAGTTTGTCGGCTCCCACCAATAGAGCGACAAGACCACAAACTCACAATGTTAATATGGCACCTTTGATATTTATAAGTTTCTTCCAGTACTTAAAGTAATGGCATAATACAGGAAGAATAAACAATCTCTCTTATGATATCAAAACAGTATTTCATGGTTCCATGTCAGAATATGATATGCAAAAGAAACGATGAAAAACCAAAACAGCACCACTTTTATTCAAAGGAAAACAAAGCAACAAGAAGATAAGTATTGTTCCTACCAAAGGAACGATACAAAAATAGGCTCATCAATTCATCAAACTGAATGAGGCAAGCTGAGACTTAATGTCAGAAAGTTTCTCTTCATGGTTAGCTCGCACCAGCATCTCCGCCCGTTTCCGAAGCTCGTCGTTGCTAGACAACATGGCAGAAATCTCGTTTTTAGCCTCTTCAAGAGCACTAGCTTCTGTGCGATAATCACTAGAGAGGTTGCGTTTTTGACGTTAAGCTCAGTGATAATAGCTTCTTCTCATTTGAATTGAGCCTTCAATCTAGCCAACTCTACTTCAGTGACAATGATCTTCTCTCATAAATTCTCTAAAGAAATATTTGAGAGTGCTAGATTAGCTTGTTTTTGAGCATGCAAGTTCTGCATATGTTCCACCTGAACTTCCTTCTCAGCTATATGATGCTTAGCTACTTCATACTTATTAGCTTCTTCGGCCCGGATGTCCTCAAACATCGACGTGATCTGCGCTTGCATATCAGCACGACCTAAGGCCTCCAAGAACCTAAGCGTGAGATGGCTTCCGAGCAACGTTTAACGACATGGACATCACCTAAGAATTTGAGGTTATTCAAACTATTCGTAAGCATAGGTTTGAAGGTTTCAAAAGTATCTCGACCGGCCAACACAACCTCAATCACTTTCTTTGTTAGACTCTCTAAATAGTCAAGAGAAATCTTAAGGAAATCTAGCATGTCTGTGGGACTCGAAGCAGCAATGGGAGACGGTACGAAAACTTTCGAAGATGCAGAGCAACATAAAAGACCAGCAGGCAATTTCAGCATAATGGCCTGAGAGGGAATGTCGACATCCAATTGAGATGGACTCGATTGGATAGCTGTAAGTTCCCCCATTTTGGATGAACATGGCACGTCTACAACCTCTGTCGGGGCCAAAGAAATCATTAATAATGTCGTCGGTGGGAGAGTTGCCGTTGAGAGCTCCAAGCAAGGCGGCTCTGATACTTAAGTTAGTGGTGGTACAAGCTGTTACGTCGAAGGAGGAATGACAGTGGTCGCCTAATGTATTATAGGATCTATACGAGAAAACGGTTTAAATGCAGAACAAAAATGAGTCGTGTTTCGGAACGAACGACGCTTATCAGTGAGAGACAGGGGAATATAGGCTGACGCCTTGTCAGGAGAAGGTGGTGGCGGGATACCCCACTCACTGGGATCATCGCTATCATCACCCAAGTTATCATTATTCTCATTACTTTCACTTTGGTCGCCACCATCATCTGTGTCATTCTCACCATCGTTATGAGATGAAGGTTCATAATCCATAGGCTCCTCTTCGTCTATAGACGAAAATGCTGGCGGATTTTTGGTGATGATAGGTTTTGATATGACTCCAGTAGTAGGGCTGGGTTGTTTGTCTCCTACAGGTGGCAATAACGTAGAAGCAGAAGGAGATTTATCTACTGCTAAGTCTTGCTGGGCAGTCACTGTAGGATCTTGGACTGGAAGTCTATCTTCTTCAACATGAGGAGCAGTAGAGGCGGCATCGTGAAGTACGTTTTCAGGGGCAAATTCTGCGCCCCTGCAAACGATTCATCTCCACGCTCTTCTTCGTTCAGTGAACGGGCAGAAGAAACAGGGCCTCCTAAGGCAGGACCAACTGTGGGGAGACCATGCTGAGGTGAGAGTCCCATGGCAGTAGACTCTCGTTCTTCCTCTTTTTCATGCCATAATTTCCAAGCATCTAACATAAGCTTAGAAGCAGGAGGCTCGAGCGCTAACTTTCGTCGAGTTCATTTATCATACTTGGCTTCTTCAGTCGGGTCTGTAGGCGTATAAAATTGCCTATAGGTCCCTTAGCATAGCTCGGCACGATGATTCGACAAATAAACGGACATTCGAGGCGGCGAGGCACGCAAGCAACAGAATACGTTCGCGTGTGGAACCAATCCAACGGTTCGGAAAGTTAACGAGTCGTCCAAACAAACAAAATGGACTTGAACTCAAACACCGAGGCGGATTTACTGCCAAATGAAGATTCGGGCTATCAAATCAAGACCCGAACAAATCGAACGAACAACCGAATCACGGACATGACCGGAAACACCGAAAAACGACGAAACGGAATACACCCGGGGGACTCGGCCGAAACCGAGCCAACCCTGGGTGGCTCGGCCCAAGCCGAGCCACCCTAGGGTGGCTCGGTGGCCGAGCCACCCCAGGGTGGCTCGGCCAAGGCCGAGCCACCTCAGGGTGGCCGGCTCCCTCCCCCCCTCTCTCTCTTATGCACGCAGGCACAGTTCAGAGAGGCTATAAATAGAGGGGGTGGTTGTTCATTTGAGAGGACTTTTGGTTGAACTTCTGAAGAGCCGAAACTCTGCCGGA
>BQKN01060015.1:27771-59927 GCA_022839385.1 Asparagus kiusianus
TGCAATGACATCGACAATGAAGAAAAGTTTGGTTTTTCCCGCGAACAGGGTCAAGTGCTTTTTTCCAGTAGCACTTTTACTCTAAGTCTTGACTCACGAAGGTTCCACCTCGTGAGTATCGGGCATCCTGATCTCTTCCTGAACTCCCTCTGGTTATTGTCGCCGTTCATCTTCAGTAATCGCCTCTTCATATGACAAGTATTTGTTAACTCCCCTGGCACAAGACTTTTTGGCACTCCTCTTTGAAGCATACCATTTGCGAATGGCCTTCAGGTAGGAAGAATTCATGTTGTGGGCTGAAATTTAAGAAGCAGTCTGGTACCACGTACAAAAGCTTAAAGAAGTACGAACGTTTGGGGTCCTAGTAGCAACAAAATGATTTAAGAAGCAGTCTGGTACCACGTACAAAAGCTTAAAGAAGTACGAACGTTTGGGGTCCTAGTAGCCACAAAATGATTAAACCAGTTGGATGAGTGCCCCGAGGAGTGATGTGCCTAGTAGCAACACCTCCTTCGTCCTGAACGAGTTCCCAATCAATTGACCGTGGGATAGAAGCGCACTGATAATAAGAAATCGACCACATTCGCTCTAAGATGGGAAGGAAAAGGTGACGGTTTTTGACGGCTCTCAGCCATTTGTAGTTTCCCTCAAACACCCGTTTGGGGTCCATTTTAACAGAATCCACAAAAAGGAAGGACGGTTTCTTTAAAATCTCACGTTCTACGGTTTCAAATTTAGCATCCGTAACCAAGGACCTGAGAGTCTCGGGGAAAGCTTAAGTGATGAGTTTCGTCCGCTCTTTGTTGGTGTCCTGGAATATTAGATACTCTAAGTGAAAGCAGAAAATTGTATTTTTCTCCGCACTTCCCTCATGACTGAAGTAGTGGTTGAAAAAAAGAGGCTCATTAGAATAGCACACTACAAATGGAAAAGATAATCAGTCAGTTGAACGAAGGAGTCTAACTCAAGAACGCAAGGTCCGGACCCGCGTCTAAAATTTTAAACGCAAGGTCCAGACCCACGTCCAAATTCCTAAACGCAAGGTCCAGACCCGCATCCAAATTCCTAAACGCAGGGTCCATACCCGCATCCAGAATGCTAAACGCTGGGTTTCGACCCGCATTCAAAATTCAAAACCTAGGATCTAAACCTACGTTGAAATATCATGAACGATGGAGTTAACCATGCGTTCTAAATCGAGAAACACTGAGAATTATCTCTATGTTTTAACGGCGGAATGCAAACTACCAGTCAAAGATTGAGGATAAGGAATCCATCAAAACAACTCATTGTTACCTAAACCTACCATTAATTAAAGAAATCTGAGGCGACGGCGCGGTGGCTAGAGCATCTCCGGAGGTTTTAGTCGATGGAGCACCATGAGTTTGGGTGATCTTTGATTTGGAGGCCATTCTCTTCATGGGAGCCATTCTAATCGTGGCGAAGAAGATATAGAATGGTTGATGAAGGATTTAAGAACGAATTTTTCCTTCATTGAAGCGCCGGAGAAGATGAACAGGAACCCTGTTAAGTGGTCGACAGAAGAGCAAGAAAGAGAAAAGTCGAATGACTTTTTTATTTGACCTTAGTTGTCCATTTATATATAGCTGTAGTTGTTAACGGTGCGAGATTTTAGGCGAAAATCCCACCCAAAACGTGATTTTTGCGTTTTCAAATAAGGGATTTCAACCTCTAAATGCATCCTCGCATTCAGATGGTCAAACGCATGATTTAGCCATGCGTTTTGGTGCTCGAACTCAGTCATTCGCACAACTCATCCTTTTTGAATGGCTTAACATTCCAACAAAGAGTAATGATGATATTATTGAAATCATCACTCCAGTTGAGATGATCAAGAAAGGAGACAAAGTGGATTCCTATGAAGTTGTCCTCTCGCCAAACTTAGATAAAATCCTCCCCGAACAAGACGATGGATCTGTCTTCAGCTAAAAGGTGTTTAACTTCATTGAGGAAGACCTCGTTGACAAGTTCGCAGTGGGTGTTTCTACAATAAGCTTCGTTACTACGCCCGCAACTACGCGTGGAGTGTTCATTAATTCCTACAATAAATTTTCTAGACAACTAAATGCACCTCATCATAGATCGAGTGGAGTATCTGAAGGATCCAGACGAAATCCGATGAATACACCTCATAGCAGATTGAGCAGAGTATCTCAAAGACCCATACAAAATCGTTGTCATCATCACTCTTATCTAGGTCATCAGTAATGACTTGGGCTTTAGCTTGTTTGACTAAGTTCTTTGTCATCAAGTCACAAAAGTTACCTCATCTGGTTTAAGGAAGTCGAATCACTACGTTCCGACAACCAAGTCCGTGACATCTTCAAATCAGACAGAGTGAAAAATCAAGCAACAATATCTCGAGATCCAAACTACTCCAAAAATTCGTTCCAACCAACCGCAAACTTTCGAAAACTTTGGAGGGGGTTCTGTAGGCTAGCTTAAAATTACAATAGATAGTTGACCCCTATCAGACTTCAACCGACAGTTTTGACTAAGAAGGTTACAATCAGATGACTTTCTTGTTAACAAAGGAATGCTGCAATCAGAGGATTATCCTATGGATCAAGAAGAGATTACAAGGTAATGATTTGTTCAAACCAAGATGCAGAATTCATCCTTGCAGTTAAAACACAAGTAATTTCCAAAGTCAACGCAATCACTACATCCTCAGCTATTTCGCAGCTCCATATCGCTGCAAACGCAGCTCCATATTGCTATAGAGTGCAACTCCATATCGCTGCAAACACAGCTCCATATCACTGCAAAACGCGACTCCAGATACTGCGTTTGGACGCAGGATCATACCCATAACGCAAGTCAAGACTTTGACTTGTTCAAACGCGATCTATAAGGTTTCAAGAAAGCCGTTGTTCACCCACGATCTGGGGAGTGGTTTAAGTGGGTCATTATACCCGATTAATGGGGCGACTAAACCGTCATATATGCATAGATTATGGGGGCAATTACACCCCTAATACCCCTATAAATATCAACAAACTCAAAAGAGTTCGGGATCGGATTTAGGGAGGATTTTTGGAGATCGGATCATCCACAAGATCAGCTAAAGGGAGATTCTAGGCCATAAGAAGATCTTAAAGCATTCTTCAGCAATCAAGAATTCAAACACTTGGCATATTAACTGATCATTCGGTTTCAACAACTCTGTTTAACATAAATCTAACTCATTCTGAGTTACAAAACTCATTAAGAGTCCTTAATCAAACTCATCACATGAATCAGTTGTTCCAGTGAATTGAGACGTTCAGATCGTCAACGGAGAGCAAATTCGACACGAGCATTCGAAAGAGGCACTCCATCGCCACCGTGAAGAACCCAGAATTAAACAAATGGGAGAATCCAGATCATTCTGCTCTCTTTTGTAATCAGGAATTCAAATTGTAATTAAGATAGAGAGAATACAAGTCAATTTTCTTTCATTTTATTTACTACAAATTTTCCACCAAACAGGTGCGGATTTTGGCGTTATGAATAATAACCTGCCACAATGTTGAATATGTGGGCTTTTGTCCTTTTTATGGCAAAAGACTAACCGGCAACGCGTGTTAGACACTGACTTATCCCTTCTTAGGCTTCGGGATAAAATTCCCCATGCTTATGAAGCACGGATTTTAGGAGTTATAATGTTGAAATATTATGTCTTCCCTTGGGGCAAAGACGAACCCGATGTAGGAGAGGAAGACTTTTATATTCTATCTCCCAAAACTAAAGAGGAAAAATTTTATATTCTATCTCCAGTTGCCAAAAAAACTCAAAGTGGGATCTCCACTTCTAGAATCCGGGAAGATAAAACTAAGAGTGGGATCTCCACTCTGAGAATCGAAAAGATTCAGATAATCCTAACTATCGAAAGGTTTGATTACCGAACTAAAAATAGGTTTCTCATTTATCAAGAGTGAATTGTGGTTTTAGCTCTCACTATAGGAAGGTTTTACCAAGTGGGAGGTTTGAGACAACCTTAACTGTAGGAAGGTTTGGTCGCTCAATTTGAAAGTGGACCTCTTGTTCATAGAAGGAATCGAGAGGAGATTTTGGTTTGTGGTCCTAACTGTATGAAGGTTTGACCAGGTAGATAGTGGGAGTATAAATTACAGTGGGAGTGTTGATTCGTACAAATTACTCAAAGGGGGTTCCTGGTGTTAAGTGATAAATCCTTAACATAGAGGGGTTTGACAACCGTTAACGATCAGGATATTAAAATTCCAAGTACTATGCCCGGACTCTAACAATGGGAGTGTTGAGTGCACAGACATAGTGGGAGTTTGAGTGGGCGTTCCCTATTCATCACCTTCTTGTAGTGACCGGATTATCCCTAAGAATACACTATATAGAATTCTTTCGGGAACTTCCCGTTACATGAATTATCCACCCTCAGCTTTTTGCAAAATTGGGTCTGACCTTGGACTCAGTTGCGTGATCGAGTTATCCTTAAGAATATTATGTATAAAATTCTCTAGGAACTTCCCGTCAAAGATAGGAAACAGTTTAGACTCATATACCTATTTGAGTATGCTGGGAGCAGTTTAACCTCATGCATCTGTTGGAGGATCGAGAAGCAGTTTATACTCGTATACTCTTCGGAGTGTTCATTTAGCTTAATTTAGCATTATGACACCAGCTTTAACCAAGGTTTGGATGCTATTCTTGAGAACGAAGCAAGCCTTAGTAGGATAAAGGATCCTCCTATGATACGCACAGTACTGCAGATCCGAAGTATTATCAGCTTCCTCCTGATTTGTGATAGGTGGTAGCTTGATCATGTTGTTTTCGAGGAAGGACTTGAAGATGGCTGGAACATCTTCGTCCTTGAAGGATACTCTTTTTGGAGTCTCGGATTCGATGTCTTTTGCTGTCTCTGAGATAGCTGTTGTGATGTCTGATTAATATCTACCACAGTTGCAGGGGCCTTCCATTTACTACGTGAGGCGAGGTTTGAGCTCGGAGGGTTAGCCGTCGGTTGGCTTCTCTTGGCTTGCTTCCTTCTGAGGAAGCATTTGGCCCGCTCTTCGCGCACCTTCAACTCTTTCCAGGTATTGGACAGTGCTACTCCCATAACTTCCAACACATCCAAAGAGAGGTTGTTATGACAGGTTTGGAGGATGAAGTCCTCTCTGATCGGATCTCGACAGTTCATCGCCTTATTCCGAAAGCGCTTGATGAAGTTGTCGACCATCTCGTCCTATTCCTATTTCTTATCGAAGAGTGTCCTGATTGATACATCGACGTCATCATCAACGAAGTGAGCGAGAAACAGGTTCTCCAGGTCGTCCTAGTTGTTGATGCTTCCAGGCTTGAGATGACGGTACCAATCGAAGGCGGGCCCGTGAAGGGTACCAACAAATAACTAAACCATCAATGCTTCATTGCCAAAGATTACGCTGATGTGGGACTTGAAGTAGATCAGGTGCTGAGTGGGCGAACCCTTCCCGTCAAACGGCATAAAGTTAATTAGGTTGAACTTCATTGGATACGTGATCGACTCCCACTCTCTTGGGTAAGGATATGGAATACCGGTCTTCTTCACCTCTCGAATAGACATCAGAGCGTTGATTTTGTTCTTGAGATCGTTTATCTTCTCGTCCTCGTCTGTAACATGCTTTGGACGATTTCTAAGAGGAGCAACGTGGCCACCCCCGGCATTGTTATCTTCGATGGGACCACTCCTAATATTTTGATCAACGGGAGGGTTATCTGCATCAAGGTGTTCGTCAATGTCTGAATCGTCACCTATCCGATAGGCATTATTGTGATGACTAGATTCACCAATTTAATTCAACAAGGCTCGGATTTGTTGGTCATGATCTTCCCTCATCCACAGCATAGCTATTTCCATTTCGAACTTGAAGTTCTCTTTTTGGTTAGCTAAGGCATCCTCAATGATTTTGGCCACTTGCTCGGTGCTAATCATAAACACTTCGTGAGATTGTCCTGGACTGGATACCATTTTGTCGGAAACGACTGCAGAGTTAGCATCTGATGCTTCATGATCTGAGGATAACCCCCCTGTCTGATAATCCTTTTGTCTAATGGTTCCTGATCGCAACCGAGTTAGACGATGCGATATGAGCAGGTCAAAACTACAAGGTCGAGCTAACTTTCCCTTATCAGCCATGTTAATTGTGACTTCTGAAAGTTTGTCACCTTGAACAGTCGATCATTTCTTATGGAGACGCTTTGGTTTGGACTTTGACGCTTCAGAAGAAAGCCTTCGGAATACCGAGACCCTCTGTGGAGCGGCCTTGGGGCAGCTACACGCTGATAATACTACCCTAATAATCTTAGTACACGAACAATGAAAGTCCATCTCTCGGGAATCTCTCTTTTGAGGTCTGTTCGTATCCCCAGCTTTGGCGAATTGTCGCGTGGGGCATTGGCGCTGCCTTTGGCAAGCTCTCTTTGATAAAATAGGTGCACCTCCAGCGGCTATCTCCTTGATTGAGGAGTCAAGATCTGTAGATCTGGTCTGGTTGGAGGCCGGAGGGGCATTACAAGGCGTGATTAGAGTAGCAACGGGGGCGTTGATCTTCCTACGCTTGCGAAAAACGGAGGATCTGGAGGAGGAGGATGGAAGATATTCCACAAACTTGGCCTGGTCAAACTCGTACTCGACCTCTACGTCAACCGAGATCCGGATCCGAGGTCACGACACATCAGCCTTCGCAGAAAGGTTGTTAGCTCACACGATGGTCGCCAGCGTGTTTAGGTCAAAAGTTGATGTTTTCATTGCCTTAAATCTATTACAACTTTGGTCATTATAATAAACTCAAATAAATAAGAAAAGTAGGTCTTTTATAAGATCGACTTATACAATGAAAATGTAAAATAGTACAACTCTTGTCAAATAGCACAACAGACGTTTATCACCCGCTACTTGCGTAGGAACTTCGCCCGTGCCGGGGACGTTAATATCCATGGATCGCCACGGATCAGATTCGGTTAACAGATTAAGTTAATCAAAGCTCTTACTTCATGAAGAAAGTAATCGCTGCAATGGTAATCCCGACCAAGCGAGATTACGACTCTTCTCGAGATTAAGACTAAGCTTAAATCCGGAGAAATAGGGCACGGGTCTCAGATCACTCGAACTTCACTCTTTATGCACAGGAATTCACTGAGATCTGCTAACCCACATTGTAAATTCATGGATCCACTCTCCAATTCGGTAGCGTTTCTCCTTCTTGATCTCCCCTGTGAAATAAGCCCCTAGGCCTGTATTTATAGGCTTCGGTTGGGGGTATTTGGATAAGAATAAGTGATTTGACCTTATCTTCAGTTAATAATGGCCTAACCATGTTTGTGGATGATATCAAGTCAGTTGGGAACCCCTGAAATGGATAAATCCTGTGAAAACCTCTTAAAAACCATCGAAAATGAGTTTAGGATAAAATCTGCGCGACGGGCGCTAGTGACCCGCGGGGGGGGGGGGGGGTGGCCCTGTGCCTGACCAGCGGGGGGCACGGGTCGGATGCGTCCGACCCGCGTGAGCGCAGGTCGGCTGAGTCTGACCAGCACGGGCATGGGTTGACTGCGTTGGACCCGCGCTTGCGCGGGAAGTTTGGCCTTTGCTAAACTTTTTGGTGTTTTCCGATTTTTCGAGACTTGTATTCCTACAATTTTACGTATTTGATCGTCTTGTTGACTTGCATGCGTCGTTAACTTGCTTCATACGTTCGTTAGCTTTTTTACGACACTTGGAACTGACCGACAAGCACGTCGAGCACTTTGGATCTGACCGACGAGCGTGTCAGGCACTTTGGATCTGACCGACGAGTGCGTTGGGCACTTTGGATCTAACCGACAAGCGCGTCGGGCACTTTCGATCTAACTGACTAGCGTGGTGGACACTTTGGATCTGACCGACGCGCATGTTTGGAGGAAAATTTGGAGTAAAAAGAATGAAAGAAATTTGATTTGTATTCTCTCAATCTCGATTATAATTGAATTCCCTAATTACAAAAAAGAGGAGAATTGATTTGAATTCTCCCCTTTGTTTAATAATGGGTTCTTCATAGTAGCGATGGAGTGCTTCCTTCGAATGTTCACGTCGAATTTACTCTCCGTTAACAATCCGAACGTCTTGTATCACTGGAACATGGTCTTATCCTCACGATTTGACGCTATGGAGAACTTGCAAAGCAAGTTTGAAACTCTGAACGAGTTAATAACTCAGAGCGAGTTTGAAACTCTATAAAAGAGTTGATTTAACTAAAATCGGTTTGTAAGCCATGGAAATACTCCAAAAACATTGTTGCTGAAGGAAGCTCGAAGAGGATCTGCTGCCGAGAAAATAATCCGAAGAAGCCGATCTCTAGATCTCCAAGATCCTCCAAGATCCAAAAGATCCAAACTCAGTTGAGTTTACCCTTATTTATAGAGGATTAAGGGGTGTAACCGCTCCCTTAATTCGCTCCTAAGTGGGGCTGAATCGGGTGTAACCGCCCCCTTAAATAGTTCCCCAAATCGTAGGGAAAATAGTTTTGAAACCATTTAGTTCGTGCTTTGAACGAGTCAAACGCTGAAAAATAGCGTTCAGGGCCCGAACTCTGCGTTTTCGACTTAAAACGCAGAGTTAGGCCTATTTTGGTAGCTGAACGCACAGGTCGCGTTGCGTTGTAAATCTGAAACGTAGAGTTGGTACGTAGAGATGAACTCTGTGTTTTGGACCTGGGACGCAGAGTTGAGCTCTGCATGAACTCTGCGTTTTGGACCTGGGACGCAGAGTTGGGCTCTGCATGAACTATGTGTTTTAAGTCCACGAACTCTGCGTCTAGACTTGAATTCTGGATATGACCTCTACGCTCTTATGTTATAACACAGAGATGACCTCTGTGTTTTGATGGTGAAACGTAGGGATGACATTTGCGTTTTGATGTGAAGAGACCATCAATTTGTGGTCTCTTTTGTTGGAGTGTTGCAAAGACTATCATCTTGTAATCTTCATCTTGGCTCCTAAAAAATATGAGAGTTGTCAGATTGTAACTCCCGATGTTAATTATGAAGACGGTTAATTAGAGCTTTCATTTGTTGTTGTGAATGTTGTTAGATTGTAACCTTCATCGTCGGTGTTTGATTAGGGATCAGCTATCTGTTGTGATTTTTAGATAGCCTACAGTGCACGAGCTGACTGGCGAGCGTGCTAGGTCACTTGGAACTGACTAACAAACGCGAGTTGACTAACGAACATGACGGCTAATTGGAGGCGGCTGGTGAGCGCACGAGACACGGTTGGTTCGCCATTCAGGTTCATGCACTTATCGGCGTCAGATAATCCTCTTAGACTCGGATAACGACGTTCATCATCTTCTCTCCATCTTGAGCTATGTACGGACACTTATATGCATTTTTAGACGTCTATAGCCTCAGCAAGAAAATGATACCAAGTGCGGGCCCCATCTACCAGGCTTCCCATGCACAACAATCCTAGATTCGGATTCCCGATGAAGAGCTAGTCATATCCAAATTAACAATCAAATCAACAAGGCAAGTTGGGCTCAATATAACATCAATCCCATTCAACCTAGCAATGAGGTGTCCGGGCTTAATATTAACCAACTAGTTGAAAAACCCGTTGGGTAGACAAGTAAAACCGTTGCTGATGTGACATAAACATGTACCAAAAATGTTGCAAGTGCAGAACCGTGTCAAGTTATAGTATAAAAAGTTATCGATCCCACGAAGAAGGTGTTTTGTAGGAGAAAATATAAATCGGTTCTTATGTTGTGTGTGTTGGCCTTCTTATTTTGATAATGTTTAACAAACAATTTATTTCTAATGTTGTTTGTCTAGTGTTTGTGTTTTCGTATTTATTCTAGGCAAACAACGAGTTGGAGGATGGATGGAATTGCGTATTCACGATCATATCCAATGGAGGTTGGCGGAATAGTGGAGTGAAGCAATGTACATTCAAGTTAAAGATACAATTTCAATCTTCTTCCGCAAGAGTACCAAGTTGAGCTACATCGAAGTTTAATCAAGCTTAGGTATATGTAGTTTAGGTTTTATATTATGTGTGTTAGTACTTTAAGCTCAATCATATATACACACACGTATTTGGTTTTTATATATATAGTTATATATATATAAATACACAAGTTTTGGTTTATGCACTTAACAATCATTGTATACATATTATATTAAGTCTATAAAATTATTTCATAGGATTTTAAAATATTGTTTATGTCAAGACATCAAATTTCATGTATATCACATTTTTATGTTTTGAACACACTTGCAAAATACATGAGTTTCACAAATGAGAAATTCAATTTGAGAAATTCTTTTTCTAACATGTTCAATTTTATGTTTATAAATGTTTCCTAAAGTTTTATCAATTTTGGAATTAATTTGTTATGTTTATTTGAATTTACAAAATCAAGTTTTTAATTAGCTCATGTTCGTGCACATGTTCGTGCATGTTTTTACAAAACTGATGCGTTTTCACAATTGGAAAATATGATTTGAAAAATTTCTTCATTTACATGTTTATCATCACAAATACAAACATTTTTCCCAAGTTTTACTATTTTTTGAGTTGTTTTATTATTTTCAATTGAATTTACAAAATCGTATTTTCTGTAGTTTTTTTCAGAAACTATATATCTGTGTTCAAATATTTATTTCTCTCAACTAGAAAGTGATATTTTAGAAATTCCTTCTCTAACATGTTCGTCTGCATGTTTAGAACCTTCCTTCAAAATTTTATAATTTTTGTAGTTGATTTACTATTTTTAATTGATTTTAAAATGCTAGATACATAAAATTCCAGAATTTGTCAAAAACAGAAACTGTTCGTGAACAGTGCGGTCGACCGCACTGTAGCATGGTCGGCCACACTATAGCATGGTCGGCCGCACTGTAGCACGGTTGACCGCCATTACTGTAGCACCCGGCCATTGAACACTAACAGTAACTTCTGTTTTTTGGTTTTTTAGTGGGTTTTTGAGATTTTTTGGGCTATTTTCTTCTACCCTATATATACCCCTTTGTCATAACTATTTTTCACAACCAAGAGAGTATTTTTAAAATAAGTGTAAAGAGTTTTAAACAAGGGTTTAAGTTTGGTTTAAATTTGTTTAAGAAGCTTTTAAAGATTTGGAAGTTTGAGTTTGTGAAATCAATTTCACAAGAGCTTGAGGAGATCATCTATTGGTGTTTTAGCATCCAACTCTTCTCCTTCCACTCTTGATCTATTGAGAAGTTTTCTAAACTAAATCTAGCTTTATACTTTATATTATTTAATTATCATTTTATTAAGCTAGTGTTCATATTGAGTTTAGTTGATTTTATTTTCTCTTTGTTCACACACACACAACTATTGAGCTTATTGTATTTACATTCATAGTAAAATTGGGTTGTGGGATTGTGTAACTTAGAGAGTGAGCTTATAATTCGTTCCCATCCATT
Organism: Asparagus kiusianus; assembly: GCA_022839385.1. Taxonomy (NCBI): domain Eukaryota; kingdom Viridiplantae; phylum Streptophyta; class Magnoliopsida; order Asparagales; family Asparagaceae; genus Asparagus; species Asparagus kiusianus. Next base: position 39,217 of record BQKN01060015.1, read on the forward strand.
GTAGAGAACAAACACTTTGTATTGTGCTTATTGTGAGATTCACTTTATAATACACTTGTACACCGAGAGAAGTGTGTGGCGAGAGTCGAGGATTGTCCTAAGAGGAGTGGCGTCAGTTGATGAACCTAGGGAGAGGTTGTATCCGAGCATTTGAGGGAGACACGTCTAGTTCAACACTTGAGAGGGTGTAGATTGGGATTACAAGAGTGTGTTAGTTGTAGAGTTTTCGGTAAACTAGAAAACCGTATTGTGTGGTGTAAACGTTATTCGGGTGAACGTAGAAAACCCGGTTGTGATAGTGGAGATCTCCTCGAGGTGAGGAGTGGAGACGTAGGTCAAGTGGTTAGACCGAACTCCGTAATCATATCGTTTTGTTTGTGATTGCATTGGCGTTCCTATTCTTGTATTCATATCTTATATTGCCTTTGTGTTTTGCACTTCATATTGCTCTATCACTTTGGTAGATTGTTTATTTCACCCTTGTGTTAGTTTGTATATCCTTGCATATAATTCATAGTATATCTCATTGCTAGGATATACCCCTTAGTTCATATTGCTCATCCTAGCTCATATATATTGTTGTATTTCATACTTGCTAGGATAACTTATTAATTAATTTTAATTGGCATAAAATCGGATTAGATTAGCATAAGATCCTAATCACCCCCCCTAGGGTCTAACAGTGTGCGTGACAAATTAGAGTGAAGAATAAGTGTGATTGTGGAGAGATAATAAGAGTGAAAGTGATATTGTGTAAATCGGCACAAAATATAAGTGAGAGTAGATGTGACAAAGAATGAATGATTTTCACAAGGAGAGATGAATAAAATCAAGAAAAATAGAAAATTCAAGAATAAATAGAAAATTCAAGAAAGTATAGATGGCAGATTCAATTAAAGATATAGATAATCTAGTGAGTCCCTAGAGGGTTGTAGCCTAAAGACGAATCAAAAAAAATAAAAAATAAACAAAAAGAAAAACTAAACCCAAGAGGGTTGTAGCCTCAAGGTGAATAGTGCAAGAAATTAAAATCTAACTACAAAATAAATTACAAAATCTAAACTACAAAATAAATTGTAAGAATTAAATACAAGAAAATAAATTTACTCTATAAGCAAGAAATAAATCTAAGGCAAGAGGGTTCTAGCCTATTGGCTATTTAAACAAGAAAATAAAATCTAACTACAAGCATAGAAATAAATCTAAACTAATAAGCAATAAAAAATAAATAAAAGAAAAAAGTAAAATAAATGAAAACCTTTAAATAATTCTTCATCTCCATCTTCATCATCCAACAAAGAGAAGAAAAAATTAAAGTAGTAAAAAAATTATTTTATTAATTGTAACAAAAGTTATAAATTTGGAAGGCCTTCTTAATTAAGAGTGGCCCTCCTCTCCAAATGGAGTTATAAAATTTTTCACACCTCTAACACCTTACTCTCTACCCCTATTTATAATAAACATCAATGAATAAGAGCCCTTGAATTGAATCCTTATCTAAAACCATCAAAAATCAGCCATTAATCTGTAACTAATTCGTAGCCATCGATACCAGCATTGATGCTGGCATCAATGTCCAATCAAAAATCTGCCTCCATAGATGGCTTCGTCTCGTCGAGATAGGCAATTTTCATATATTATATGTTAAATTCCGCCTTCCGGATTGAGAGATATCGTTGTTTCTTTGCGGCCAACCATCTAGAATATATTTTATTTTCATATTTGATTTTTTTATTTTCTCCGGCTTCTACAAGCTACTCGTCTTGATTCTAGGCTTGGTATTTTTGGCTCTTGCTTGTGTTCTTCATTTAATTCATGAGCTTTTGTTGAGAGATGGGATTTTTGGGCTTTATTCTTCATTAACCTGCAATTAAAGATAAAAACAATTATTAGTGATATATTTATTTATTAAAAATAGATAATGAGGGTATAAAATTATAATAAAATATGATTATTAAATACCCCCACACCTAAACTTTTGCTAGTCCTCTAGCAAAGAAAGAAAAAAGAAAAGAAAACCTAACTCACTTTTGTAGGAATCGCGGTTGTATTTAGCGCATACAAGTCTTTACACCCCTAGGTTACCCTAGTGGACGAGTTGTAGTCTTGTGAGGGTTTGCAGTGAATATACCCATAAAATTTGGTCAACTTGCCAAATTAAAAAAGTCAGTGAATAACTAAATTCACTTGATAACTTTAGACAATCTAATTGAAGCTATTTATCACTCAAGAAAACGTTTCTATATATAACTCTAAGGTAAATTTTCTAGAAAATCTTCTCATTATAGCAATATAAAACCAAGCTAAACTTAGAAATTTAATTTAAAAGTTTTGAAAAGAACATGCTAACTCTTTGTTTAAAATAATATTCAAGTTGCTTGATCTAAAATATTTTCCAAGACCATATATACAAATATAACTATATATATAAAACATTTATTAGTATTTTTATTTTTTATTTTTTTTTCATTTTTTAACTCTTTCTTCCTTGGTGATTTTTTTCTACTTAATTTAAAGGGCTTCCTAAGCGACCATTTAACGAGTTTTGGGCTAATGGATCCCAACCCAATTGAGCTTAGGTCATTAAGTATGGAAATACCCATTAGGCTTAATTACTCGGTCAGCTTAGGCTTTATGAATCACCCTGAATTCAAGAGTTTTTTTCTTTTTTTTATTTTGGTGCCCATTTTTCGCACTCTTCTTTTGTAATTTTTTATATGTAAATGTATATATATTCTGAAAAATATGTAAGTCAAGACACTTTGAAAAATTATTTTTAACTCTAAGCTAAGCATGCATAAATTCTATTATTTTAAATAAAAATCTAAGCTAAGGCTTAAGTAAAGTATACTACTTTGAAAATCATTTCTTAAGAAATTTATTTAGAGTTATCATAAAAGGTAAACTTGAGTAAATAATAAACTAGAGATTAGAAAATTTAAAATTTATCAAATAAATCAATTATTACATAACTCTATCAATTTGGCAAGTGACGATATTTTTATACTTTTTTAGGAAAAGGGAAAAAATGATAAAAATGCAACTAAAAATGCAAAATAAAGAGAAAAAATAACTAATACCCCCACACCTAAACTTTTTGTTTTGTCCTCAATGCAAACTCTATGATGCACAAAGTAAAGCAGATAAGAAGTAAAGTACTTACATTTGATCAGTTGATAAAAATCTGCAATTACCTTTGGTCTGAGGAGGATAGAATCAAAATTTTATTCTTCTATTTTTTCTTTTTTTTCTCTTTTTTTTCTTTTTTCATCTTTTTTCTTTTCTTTTTTACAATTGAACAAGAAACTCTAAAATAAGAGAAGATTTTATTATGCTGAAATAAACAAAATAAACATTGTAGAATAAAATATTCAACATGAAGAGCTTATGTTCTACATTGAATCCTATCTTATTGCTAAAAAAATTTCCCCGGGTTTTAAACAAATTCAAAATGATATAATCAATACTGTGCTGAAATTCCAAGCATATCAGGGTATTCAATAATTCTTGTGGCAATAGAAGTTAGGTATTATTGGTGTCATGCGTTTTAAACATAGATTCTAGATATTGAAACAACAATAAAGGTGAAAGTGATCCTTGTTCTAAAGAAGTCTACGAACCTGTGCAGGGTATTTGATCATACACTTCGAGCATTCATATCTTTGGAGTTATGGAACATCCTCTCCACTTGGTGCAGCAGCCGACATCAATGAGAGGTAGTGTGAAGTGAACAATATTACCAAATATGTGTATGGTAGCTCCAATAGGATTTGGAATCTAATCCCTAGGGTAGTTATCTTCCTACTTTATGTATTTAGTAGCTAATTACCTTAATCCGTGATGGATGCAACTAACCATTGTTGATAGAAGAGCCAAGTTATACCCAGCAGTGAGAAACACGATAGGGAATAACACCTTAATGGATATGCAGCCCTTCAGTCGAGAAGGCATAATGCAACCTTTCAGCCAGATTGAGAAAAATCCTACAAGTAGGGTCAACTCTGATATTTGTTTATTTGATTGGTGGTAGAAACTCTTGAGTTTAGCACCCGCATGTAATCCGCATTCATCTGATTCAATTGTATAAAGTACTTGACCTTCATTAAAGATTTGAGTCCTGATTTCAACCTCCTCCACTTGATGGATCGAATATACATTCCCCTTTCTACTAACATTTTGGAATAGATATTCAGCCTAAGGAATGCAAGCAACAGTAGAATCAAGTCCAACATTCGCAATGGTCCTTTAATGGATGAGGAAATAGCAGACTAATTCCTAGAACACCTCTTCAACCTGCACAGTCTCTGAATAGGTGCTCAAATTTGTATTTGTTGGGAAGAACTCTTCATAAGGGTGGTGTTCCATAGGCAAACATGATATTTCAAACATCTTGTGCAAAGCGATCCCATCTCGCCCATCAGAGTGAAGAAAATATTGCTATCAATATTGTACAACCCCAAAATACTATACAACACAGATGCACAAGTCTCTACACTATATTAGAGGATCTTACCGCAGAATAGAGCCTTGGCCTTCTTAGCTTCCCTTCACCACACGGATCCACTACTGGGCATCTTTCAATTTGATTGTTTGCATTAGGAACAAATTTTATTGTAGAATCCATTACAAATGTTTATCGATTACAATGGAAACAAGAGAGTGAGCTTTGTGCTTTGTAAAACTTCTCTTTACAATAAAATAAGATTAACAGTATTCCCTAGAAACATAAGAAGGAACGTTTATCGTTCGCTGATTGCATGGATCTTTGCCTGTGCCGAGAGTGCGTTAGTCCGTGGACGACCGAATCACAGATCCAAATTGAATCCTGAAGAAGGCTTTGGAGTCAACGTTTCATTTTAAAAACAAGGATAGAAGTGGATATCTCAACCAGGTGAGACAAAACACTCTTCTCAAGATCAAGTCAAAGCTTAGATGTTGAGGAAACGCCAAAGGCTCTTGAGGATGCTTGAAAACAATGAAGACTCTCTCCCTTGCTCAAAATTCAGCAAAAGCTCAAGTCTCTGCCTAGAATCTACTTGGTCCTCGAGCATATGGGTGCTAGGGAAGTATTTATAGCTTTTAGGAGCCGTTACTAAAGATAGAAAGTCAAAACAAACCTAACATGACAACCCCTATTTCCGAGACAGATTCCGTGTCTCAGTGTATTATCCCAGGTAGTTTTATAACTGTCTCCTACTTTGTTAAATGCCATGATTTCTATAGTTATTAGTAGATTTTTACTTTGTAACTGTCTCCCTATGTTTATGGATAATACCTAGCAGTTTTGAAGCCACGTGGATCGCACAAATCTCAAGAAAACCGTCACAAAATGACGTGACCCTGTCACATAGTTTTTGAGATAGTTTCTGTGTCTCGAAAACTATGTGTTGTCTTATATCTTCCGAGACAAATTCCTTATCTCAGAAACTAGTTGTTGAGTTGATGTTGAACTGATCATCTTTGTTAGGAATTTGCATCCGAATTGTAGTTGAACTCCGTGGGTAGGGTTCGCAATGGGCAATTTTGGAAGATCATCACCTTTAGCGCACCTGTGTATACATTGTGTACATCGAAGGCATGCTATAAGCATATAAAAGATGGGCTGGAAAACATATCGATCGTATGCCGAAGGGATCCTTCGTGCGAGTTTTGATTGTAGGACCAGCTGTACATGCTGATACAGCTACTATCTCTGAGGCTACCACATTTCTAAAATCGTCATCCTCCAAAATACGTTCAAGGATCCTTCTAAAATCAAATCTTTGGATCCATTAATTGTGGAGAATTCGTCTGGACTTCATGTTACCCCAGGTGCTCAAGTCACGAGACCAACTGATGAAGCTGGTGGTCAGTGACTATTAAATCTGAATAGCCTTCCATAGCTCATGAGGTTGATTTGGCAGTATTATGAAGGAGGAGATTACCAAGGCTTTGACTACCACCGCAGACTCCATAAAAGCTGATTTGAAGGTGGAGTTTGCGCAAGTTTAAAAGAGTGAATCTGTCGTCGCAAGCATAAACGGATTTTTGGCAAACTCTCAGCCATTAACGGATTTGATAAGTCTTTACTGACTACCGTTTGAATTAGGCTAGCATGTAGATTGTCTAAATCTGTTCTACATATGACGTTGTGCTAAAAGAATAAACTCTTTAAGACTTTATGCTATAATGTTGAATATGTATACTACATGTGTCAGATGTAGGTTTATCTCTAATAAGGGATCAAGATAATGTCTCCTATGCATAAAAGGCAAGGATTCAGAGATTATTAACTTAATATTAATCACTAGCTATGATATCGAATACATAGGCTTTGTCATTTTTACGGGAACGTACCACCCGACAATGTGTTAGACACAGACTTATCTCTAATAAGGGATTAAGATAACGTCTCCTATGCATAAAAGGCATGGATTCAGAGATTATTGACTTAATAGTAATAATCGGCTATGATATTGAATACGTAGGCTTTATTATTTCTACGGGCCTGGCAACGTATGTTAGATGCAGACTAATCTCTAATAAGGGATTGAGATAATATCCCATATGCACGAAAGGCATGGATTCAAAGATTAACTTAACAATAATCACTAACCACGATATTGAATACGTAGGCTTTGTCGTTTTTACGGGAATGTACCACCCGGCAGCGTGTGTTAGACACAGACTTATATCTAATAAGGGATTGAGATAACATCCCCTATGTATAACAGGCATGGATTCTGGTGTTGAAAAATTGTGTCTTCTCTTGGGGCAAAGACAAACCCAGTGCTGGAGAGGAAGAATTTTATATTCTATCTTCAGGTCTTCTTTTGGGGGAGAGACGAACTCGATGCCGGAGAGGAAGAATTTTATATTCTATCTCCTGCTGCAAGGGGGATCTCCACTTTGAGAATCCTGAAAGGTAAAACTAACAGTGGGATCTCCACTCCGAGAATCAAAAAGATCTGGATAACTCTAACTTTTAAAGTATTGGTTACCCAGTCTGAAGATGAATTTCACGTTTATCGAGATGAAATTCTAACTTTAGCCCAAGCTATATAAGGGTTTGACTAAAGAGGAATGAATAGAAGCCTTTCGTTTATCAAAAGGGAACTTCGGTTTTGGTGCTAACTGTGGGAAAGTTTTGACCAAGGTGGGATTTGAGACGAACCATACTGTTTGATCGCTCGGTTTGGGTGGAAGTCTTTGGTTTATCGAAAGGGAATTCCAGTTCTGAAGATGGATTTCTCATTTATCAAGATGAAATTCTAACTTTGACCCTAACTATTTAAAGCTTTGACCAAGATGGGATTTGAGATGACCCTAACTATTTAAAGGTTTGATCATCCGATGTTGGTGAAAGCCTCTCGTTTATGAAAAGGGAATTCCGGTTTTGGTCCTAACTATTTAAAGGTTTGACCAATTAGGAGTTTGAGATGACCCTAACTGTTTAACTGTTTGACCAATTAGGAGTTTGAGACGACCCTAACTGTTTAAAGGTTTGATCTGTCGATTTGAGTGGACCTCTCGTTCATGGAAGGAATCAAGAGGGGATTTTAGCTTTGGCCCTAACAATTTAAAGGTTTGACCAAGAGGGAGTGGAGGTACAAATAACAGTGGGAATGTTGACCTATACAAATTACTTAGTAGGGATTTTTGGTGTTAAGTTTACCGGGACTTGATACAAAGGGGGTTTGACAATCGCCATGAATCAGTTGATGGTGATTTTGAGTGTCATGTGGGACTTCAACAGTGAGAGTGTTAAGGGCTTAGACACAGTGGGAGTTTGGGTGGATTTAATCATGAAGAATTTTAATGGACCCACCGTCAGTTAATTTGATCAGTAAGGAATTTTATGGTGGAGGACTGTGAATTATCAAGCACTCCACAATTAAACCATGAGAGTTTCGTGAGGAAGATTGACCGGATAAAGTCATTGAATCTCATCTCGACGAAATGGTGCTTGGAAAGTCACAGCAGGAGTTGGTGGAATTAACCCTGGTGACTGAAACCATCCAAGAACTGAATAAAAGACAATAATCCTTTGCAAAAGAAATTGAGAAGGGTCTTCAGCAGTTGTTGCTAAGGGAGTTGTAGCAAATTGAATGCGTCCCACCCTTGGAGGAATTTGGAGTTCAAGTGGGAGGGTTCTAACCAACTTTGAAATGATTAAATAGCCATAATGGAAGGTTCTTAATCATTTTTATAGTAATTAAGAATGAATTATTAAGATGTTGGACTCTATCTGGAATAATCAACCCATTCCGGGTTATCCTTAAGAATGCCATGCATAGTATTCTCTGGGAACTTCCCGTCAAATAGGTTATCCCAAACGTACTGGGGATAATACTTCTTCAAAAACATCCCATTTATTGGCATTATGAGTTCGTCACCGTCCTGGGTCATCAGGCGATATACACCATTTGAATAGACTGCCTCTATTACAAACGGTCCTTCCCATTTGGGTTAAAATTTGTCTTTTTTCTTGGAATTGAGTATCATTGGTCGCCAGACGGTAATAACCAAGTCTCCTTCCTTGAAGCTCTGTTGTCGGACTTTCTTGTCAAAGACCCTAGGAATTCTGGCTTGGTAGAACTCAATTTGTTATTGAGCTTCCAAGCTTTTTTCATCTAACATCTTAAGTTTTTCGAGACATTTCTGATATTATTCTTCCGTCGTCATCCCCGTGCGAGGGCGATGTGGAGGGAAGGAATTCGGATTTCCAATGGGAGGATGGCTTCATACTCGTATACTAGGGAATACGTAGTTGCTCCGTAAGCATGCGGACAGTGGTGCGATAGGCCCAAAGAGCTTCACCAAGTTTGTCGTCCCAGTCTCGCTTATTGGTTCTCATGAGCTTTGAGGAAATCTTAATGATTGTCTTGTTGAAGGCTTCGGCCAACCTGTTTGCCGTAGGATTATATGTCGTCGATGAGACATCTTGAATCCTGAATTTCCCGTAGAATTTGATGAAAGCGTTGTTGACAAATTGAGAGCCACTACATGCACAATTCGTCTTGGAACACCATATTGGTAGATAATATGGTGTTTGATGAATTTGATGATATCGCTTGTTTTTACTTCTTTGAGTGGAATTACTTCAGCTCACTTGGAGAAGTAGTCAGTGATTACTAAAATGAAGCGGTCACCTTTGGCCGATGGAGGAAAAATAGGGCCAATAACGTCCATCCCCATGTCTCGAATGGTCATGATGTGGCCGAATGGTGTAAATGCTCTGGGGGTTGGTGCATATAATTCGCATGTATTTGACATGCGTGGCACCATCAGGCATACTCAATTGTATCCTTGACCATGGTTGGCCAATAATATCTCATCCTTCTGAGACAATCGTAAAGTTTAGGACCGGGTTGGTGTGTACCGTAGGTTTCGTCATGCGCTTCTTTAAGGGCCTCTTCCACCGCTTTGGTTGAAAGACATCGGAGTAGCAGACCATCATATGCGTGACGATACAGTGTCTGGGTCGCCGTGTTTTAATAGAATCTTGGTACTCTTCGTCGGACCGAGTCTCTTTCTTTTATGTCTTCCTATAAAATATCATGCAAGATATAATCAATAATGGGGAAAAGCCAATCTCGAGGCTCGTGTTCGATTCTGGTCGAGTGCACCTCTTTGATGTCTAAAGCACAATCCGGTATAAAAAGTTAATGAGTTTTCACTGTGACCAGTTATTCTGTCTCGTGAGGCTATGCCAGATATATTGCTATTACCGCCAGTGCATCTGCGTATGCGTTCTGGAGACGTGGAATATACTCGATGAAAAACACTTCGAACGAGTCTGCCATCTCATTGGCCGCCTGGTGGTACAAGATTAGGTCCTGGTTCCTGAGTTCGTACTCTCCTCTAACATGTTTGACTATCAGTTGAGAATCACCAAAAACTTCAAGATACTCGACCCCCAGCTCTTTGGTGAAACTAAGTCCAATGACCAGTGCGTTGTATTTGGCAATATTATTAGAACATGGCTCGATCAGTGAATAGGCTCGAGGCATCATATGTATCTCTAGGAAAACTAGGACGACTTCGACTCGTGAGGATATTTTTGAACATCCGGGAGCGCTAGCCACATTAGTTGCTCGGGAAGCACCATCAAAGTATGATTTCCTCACCTACTGATGAGAGGTAGTGTTGACTTCTTGAGTTTCATCCAGCAAATCTTCATATAATTCAGTTGTATCCTTTGTAGGGTTAACTGCTAGGAAATCACAAATTGTCTGTCCTTTGATCGACTTCTATTGCTTGAAGTGTAGGTCGTATTAGGACAAGAACATGGTCCATCTCACTAACTGCCAATTCATAGAAGCCGGTTGTGTCATGAATACTCGGATTGGGTTGACATTGGAAATGATGTAGATCATCTGTCCAACCAGGTAGTGTTGCCTTTTCTGAAATACAAATACTAGGGCGAGGCACTCCTTCTTAATCATCGAATATCATGATTCTGCACCTACCAAAGTCTGACTCAGGTAATATATTACATGCTGATAACTGTTGTCATCGTCTTATGTGAGTAAAGCACTTAACGAGTGGTTTGTTGCCTTGACATAAATCAAGAATGGCTTTCCTGACTTTGGTACAACGAGAACATGAGGATTTGTCAGATATGCTTGGATATCCTCAAATGCCTTCTGACAAGCATCATCCCAAATAAACGACACACCCTTCTTCATGATCTTGGAGAATGGTTGGCACATCCCGAAGAGGTTCGAGATGAACCGCTGGATGTAAGCCAGACGCCCTTGAAATCCTCTGAGTTCTTTAAAGTTCCTCGAGGGTTGCAATTTGTGTATCGCCTTCACTTTATCGGGATCAATATGGATACCCTTCATGGTGATGACGAATCCGAGGAACTTGCCACTAGACATTCCTAGGAAGGACTTAGTAGGGTTTATCTTCAATTGGTGACTCCGCATGAGATCAAACATCATCCTTAAGTATTTAATGTAGTCGTCTTTGTTGCAGCTTTTCACGGCCAAGTCATCAACATAGTATTCAACGGTCTTCCAGAGGTGTTCCTAGAAAATCTTCAGCATTGCTCATTAGTATGTGGCACCCGCGTTCTTCAAGCCGAAGGACATGACTGTGTAGCAGAAGATGCTGAGTGGTGTTCTGAATGCGGTATGCTTTTCATCATCTGGGTACATCTTGATTTGATTATAACCCGAAAATCCATCTATGAAAGACATTCTCTCGAACCCACACGTGTTGTCAATGATAACATCCGTGATCGGAAGAGGGAAATTTTTCTTTGGTCAAGAGGTCTTCAAGTCTCTAAAGTCGATACAAATTTTGATTTTCCCATTCTTTTTAAGGACCATGACAATATTCGCTAGCCAATCAGGATGTTGTTCCTCCCTGATAAAGTCAGAGTCAATTATCTTTTTGACTTCAGACTCGATCGCTTCCATAATCTGCGGAAGAAACTATCTTTACTATTGCTTGACAGGTTTGGCATCTTGTTTGATGTTGAGGTGATGCATCACCACGTTTGGATCAAGTCCTTGCATATCTTCATAATTCTAGGCAAAAACATCAATATATTCTCTGATGAGGGTAATCAACTCTTCATTCTCATCTGGTGGAAGGTTATCACTAACGAATATGGGCTTCGGATTCGCTTCGTCGCCCATGTTTACCTAGACTACTTTGTCTTTGGTGGGAGGTTCTCTTTGTTCAAATCTATCACCATATCGGATATTCAGGTGATGGATCTAAGGATCTTTCCAAGTTAGCAATTGATCATCTTCCTCCATTATGGTGGGATCGACCGTGGCCATATTCAATATCAGGCCTTTAAATATTTCTCCGAGGCTGACGTCTGAGTCCCAATATGTAGAATCTGATGAATATCCGTCTCTACCTGGGTTGGATGATTGGTTGATGTCTTGCTAATAACATTCTTCGTCATATGAAGACACATATACAGCCTAGACCCCTTTTAGGTTCGTAATAATTGATGGGCTTCCCTTTTGGTACATAGGCAGGATGGGGTGGAACCCGGATACCTTAACCAAAATGAAGACCTTCACCAAGTGTGAGGTTGTACCCTTGCTTCTTCATATAGTCACGTGCTTGTGAGCTATATCTGAAGAAATGCCGACTAGGTCCTGCATCATCGGCATTGGTTTCCAAGAAGAGATTGGAGGTCGGGAATGACTCCCCTTTACCAAAGATTATTTCTTTTCAACCCCCTACCTTTGTAGGTAAGACGAGGGTTATTCTGAAGGAGTCTTGGACGTGCTTCTTTGTCATGCAAGACGACCGAAGCGGCATGTTTAAGTCAGGGTTATCATATAGTTCCTGCATTACATCATTAAGAGAAAGCGAGTACTCTAAATCATCATTTATTGCATAATCGGCAAGTTGTCAGTTATAACTTCCATCTGACGATTCGCCACTGTCAAGATCGATTATAAGAGGTTCAATGTCATTGAATACAAGACCTTCGTCATAATTGAAGCCGGTTTTAGTATCAACTTCTTCTCCCCTATCCGTCCCCACGACCGATGGTTCAATATTAGATTTAGCATGATATAGAAGGGAATCAGTAAAATAAATTTCTAACCCCTTAAATGGTTGCTTGTCCGCAACCATCGTCTTGACCTCATTATTAGTGTTGACATATTTTAGACACTGATGAAGGTTGGAAGGAACTACAATGTTGCTATGGATCCAAGGTTGACCTAATAGTAAGTTGTAGAAAGTCTCTGCATCAATCACGTAACATGTGACTTTGGACTTCAAATCTCCAAGACAGCACTTCGCTCGAATTTTACCTAATGGTCTGGATCCACTGGTGTTGAATCCATCGATAACAGTACCTGTGGAAGCCAACTTGCTGGCAAGAATCCCGAGATGATACATCAATCAGAGCGGTATGATGCTAACTGCAGAACCCGGATCTACTTGGATTCGGTTGACAGCAGTTGAGCCAATGTACCCGGTGAAATACAAATGCCTATCATGCTTCGAGTTGTTCACTTGCATATCCTCCTTTGTAAAGGTGATGCAAGAGAATTGTTTAGCTGCCAGATTATAGTGTTGAACTGGTGGCTTTTTCTCTTCAAGGACTTGTTTAATCTGAGTGATGAAGACGTCAGAGTCAACCAAAGCTTCTTGTAAATCTTCTATGGTATCTTTGGAAAGGCGCAGCAACTCATATAGAGTAATCCTTGCAGGAATATTGGCCAGCTGGGCTATGACATCGAAGCGGCATGGAGTGTTTGAGCTTTCTAGTTTATCTCTTCCAATCGGCCGATTGAAACGAGACTACTTTGGAATCTGAACCTCTTTGTGTTGAGGCTCTTTCTGTTTTGTCGCCACTCCCTTCTGCTTAGCATCTGGTTGTTGTTAGGGTTTGTCAGTTAGTTTGGGAGGAGTTGAAACCACCCTCAACTCAGCCAAAGTTTTGGCATTCTAGACATAAATCTCCTGGTACTTGTACCGGTATTTGTTCTCAACCCTGGTAGATAAGGATGGTTCTTCGTTGGCTTCGTGTTCGTCTTTCAAAAGCGGTAAAGTTTGGATTTCTTCATTGTCTTTTTCTAGACTTGTCGATGCAGGGCAACATGATTGTCCCTTACTCTTGGATTTCTTCTTAGAAAAGGATCTCACCCACTGTTCATCTTTAAGCAGTTCTGGATGAATCCAAAGAACTTCACTGTTAGGGGCCATATGTGGTATGAGTCCCTTCTGGGTTGTCCATAACGGTCGTCGTTCACTACCTTCATCTCTACCTTCAACACGGGCTCTGGTTGGAACCACAATAGAGGGATGGAGCCAAAACTGATGAACACTGCATTCATACCCACTTTCTTTTCCTTAGGCTTCATAGTTATGATGCCAGCATCGATCAAGGCTTGAATTTGATCTTTGAGAACGTAACAAGCCTTAGTAGGATGGTGGACCCTTCTATGATAAGCTCAATACTTTGAATCCAAAGTTTTCTTAGCTTCCTCTCTATTCGTGATTAGTGGCAGCTTGATTTTGTTATTATCAAAGAGGTACTTGAGGATGGCAGGGACTTCGTCCTCTTTGAAGGAATATACCTTAGGAAATCTAGGCTCAAAAGTCTTTGATTGCCTTTGAGATTGCTACGCTTTGTGCAGCAGCTAGAATGATGACTCCTATGATGACTGCTTTGTGGCTGTCGTTGTGATGTTTGGTGAGCATCAACAGTAGCTGCGGGTGCCTTTCCTCTATCTCGAGAATTAAAATTCTGCTTTTGAGGATTGGCCATAGGCTGACCTCTCTAAAGCTTCTTTCTCTTGAGAAAGCATTCGGCCTATTCGCCACGTATCTTCAACTCTTTCCAAGTTTTAAAAGGTATGACCCCTATAGCTACTAAAGCATCTAGGGAGAGATTATTGAGGTAACTTTGAAGGATGAATTCCTCTGTGACCAGATCTCACCAATTTATTACCTTATTCCGAAAATGTTTGACGAAGTTGTCAACTGATTCTCCATCTTTCTATTCTTGTCTAGCGGAGTCCCAGTTGATATCTCAGTGTCTTCATAGAAAAAAAATAACTGAGGAATGAGCTTTCTATATCATCCCAGCTATTAATACTCCCCAGCTTCAAACGACGATACCAATTAAAGGCGGCCCCACAAAGGGTTCCTACGAATGACCGGACCATAAAAGCTTCATTTCCAGATTTCATACCAACGTGAAATTTAAAGTAGATCAAGTGTTGGGTTGGTGTGCCATTCCCGTCAAATGGCGTAAAGTTAATTAGACTGAACTTCGCCGGATACGGGATTAATTCTCACTCTCTTGGATATGGGCAAGGAATGCCGGTCTTCTTTACTTCTTGACCGGACATCAAAGCATTGACTTTGCTTTCAAGATCTTTCATCTTCTTATCCTCACCTGCATCTTTCTTTGGGCGATTCTGAGGAGGTTGAGGAGGCTCAACTGCACCACCCCCATCGTTATTGTTGTTGGGAGGTGTGTCGGCAATAATAGTCTCATCCACATCCGAGTCATTGTCAACCGCATTTGTTTGAACATGTGTGGTATTGCGACGGCTCAACTCAGCCCATTGACTCGACTCATGTTACTACTGAGATTGTTGAGCATGTAATTCTCTCATTTGCTGCATAGTCAACTCCATTTTCATTTTCATTTCAGCTCTAATTTCTTGTCATTGCTTAGCAAGAGCTTCTTGAAGCATTTGAGCCAACTAATCAGGCGTAATTGTAAATGCCTCCTTGGCTTGCCCTATGCTGGACATTGTATCATCAGAGACGATTTCGGAACAAGCATATGAGGGCATGTCATCTGAAGACAATCCTTCATGCATTTTCCTATATCTCTACCTCTAGTAGCCCTTAGCTGTAGTCGCAACATTCTTTGAGAAAGCCTTTGATCAACCCTTTCTCCTAGAGAAAAATTAGGATCGGAATTGGTAGCTTGTTGTTTCCATTTATCAGCCATGTTGATAGTGACTTATGGTAATTCTCTATCTTGAATGGCTGATCTTTTCCTGTGGAAACGTCTTGGTTTGGGTCTTGACACTTTAGTGGAAATTCTTTGAAATACAGAGACTCTTTGTGGAGTGGTTCTGGAGCAGCTACTTTCAGACAATACTACTCTGATGATCCTTTCACATGAGCAATTAGGGCTCATTTCTTGAATAGTGCTCTTTCGAGACTTATTTCACACCCCCAGCCTAATAGTACAACTCATCGGCATGATTGCCGGAGCACCCTATCATTTGCTGGTATAGTTGGGTCTTGTTGATATTCTCAGGATGACTTGTTGTTGCCTTTAAGCGATCTAAGGTCACGTCCAGATTCGCACGTTTAGGACAACCCCCTTGCGAGTGTAGAGTCTTAACTGGCTTTTGAGTTTCAATACGAACCCCCAAGCGGGTGGAAATTAGAGTTTCCTCGATTTGGGATTGCTTTGATTTGGTGAGGGGATGCGTACAACCCCCAACTTGAAGAGTCACTTAGAATTTTTTTCATCGGACCCAAGCGTTCTTTGATCGGGGCTTTACCTTGATCTTCATGATAAGGACAAAGATGATCCGCCATCATGATTTTGCACTTTGATAGGTCAGGACTGACCCAAGGCTTCTCTAACAGCGTAGCAAATGTAGTTGGAGCAGACAGACGAGGAACAGATGCTGACGAAGTTGACGAAACAGCCGTGGGGTCCCTACTTTGGCTGAGACACTGGCTAGTGTCTCAGACAAGGCCCGTTTGGGCGAGACACTTGATAGTGTCTCGGGTAAAGGGGATAGTCCCCGCTGCCTCCGAGCTTGATTTCGGTGCAAATTTAGATTTTGGAATCCAAACTTTACGGGCTTTCGGTAGTTTTTTTGCCACTGTTTCCTTCTTCATTTCTTGTGTCTTTTGCACAAGAACACAAGTGTGAGTGGTATTTGCACGTCATTTTTTTAATCCGTTCCTTAAGAGTTAAATGTGTCCTTTTCACTTGGATCCATTCATTAGTCGATGGCTTAGCAGAGGTATCGGTGGTTCGCCTTTGAGGTAACTAGATCACTCGATGCCTCTTTGACTCTAGGTCCACATAGTAGCAAACTCCATTGACTTGTTCTATAGCCTTAGTTAGCTGATGAGCGCGACGCTGGTGTTGTCTCTGACAAGCCCTCTTTGTCAAAGTCGGCAAATTTTCATTCAACGACCCCTTAACTAGAGTGGAGTCGTTGTGAGCAGAGGTTTCGGCATTGTTAATTGTCAAAGTATCGTTGTGAGGGGAATCCTCAGCAATGATTGGGTGAGAGTCATCACCCATAGCCTTCATTGAAATTGAAGATTGATGCACCTTCTTCATGGATGAAATCTTCCTGTACTTGTGAGACGAGGAAGATCTTGAGGAGGATGAGGAGAAATATTCCTCAAACTTTGCTTGATTGAACTTGTACTCAACCGTAGATTCAACCAGGATCTTGATCGGTTATGACACGATAGTCTGGGTTGTAAGACCATTGGCTCCCACTATGGTCATCGGCGTGTTTGCGTTAGGAACATATTTTATTGCACAATCCTTTACAAACGTTTATTGATTATAATGGAAATAAGAGAGTGAGCTTTGAGCTTTGTAAAACTTCTCTTTACAATAAAACAAGATTAAGAGTGCTCCCTAGAAACACATGCAAGAACATTTATCATTCGCTACTTGCATGGGATCTTTGCCTGTGTTATGGGTACGTTAGCCCATGGACGATCAAATTATAGATCCAAGTTGAATCGTAAAGAAGGCTTTGGAGTGGACGTTTCGTTTTAGAAACAAGGACAGAAGTGGATATCTTAACCAGGTAAGACAAAACACTCTTCTCAAGATCAAGTCAAAGCTTAGATCTCAAGGAAACTCTGAAGGCTCTTGAAGATGCTTGAAAACAATGAAGACTCTCTCTCTTGCTCAAAATTCACCAAAAGCTCAAGTCTCTGCCTAGAATCTACTTGACCCTCATGCATATGGGTGCTAGGGAAGTATTTATAGCCTTTAGGAGCCGTTACTGAAGATAGAAAGTCAAAACAAACCTGACCTGATAACCCCTGTTTTCAAGATAGATTTTGTGTCTCGGAAACAGTGTCTTCTCCTAGGTAGTTTTATAACCGTCGCCCACTCTATTAAATGCCATGATTTCTATAGTTATGGGCAGATTTTTTGTTTGTAACTGTTTCTCCACATTTATGGATAATACCCAGCAGTTATGAAGCCACGTGGGTCGCACAAATCTCAAAAAAACCATCACAAAATGACGTGACCCTGTCACATAGTTTTCGAGACAATTTCTGTGTCTCAAAGACTATGTGTTGTGTCATAGGTTCTGAGACAAATTCTTTGTCATAAAAACTATGTGTTATCTAATAGTTTCCTAGATAACTTCTTTGTCTTGGAAATTGTGTGATGTCCTTTTGTTTTCGTCATTTTGCATTTTTGTGCATTCCTCAGTTAGTCTTTGGCATTGGATGGCCTTCTTTGACTCAGATGATGACTTTTATTACCTTCTCTTCATCTCGAGCTGTGTGCAATAAGTTATAGGTGTAGGCGTATAAAACTACCTATAGGTCCCTTAACACAGCTCGACGCGGTGATTTGACAAAACAACGAACCATCGAGTGACGATGCGACAAGGTCAACGAATTGCACACGAGCAACGGAATTCGCGTGCGGAACCAATCCAACAGTTCGGGGAATCAACGAGTCATCCAACCAAGAGTAGACGCGGATGAATCACGATCGAATCAAGATCGTTTCAGACTCAAACTCAGAAGGGGAGTTACTGCCAAATCTGGAATCAAGTCAACGAATCTTTTCTAGATCAGTCAACCACACAACAGAACCACAACCGAATCACGGACAGAACCGAAACCGGAAACAATGAAAAACGATGAAACGGACAACACCCGGAGGGGCTCGGCCTAAACCGAGCCATCTCAAGGTGGCTCGGCCCAAGCCGAGCCACCCTGAGGTGGCTCGGTGGCCGAGCCACCACCCTAGGGTGGCTCGGCAGCCAAGCCACCCCCTGGGGTGGCCGAGCCACCTTGAGGTGGCCGGCCACCCTTGGCCCGGGGCACAGGTTCGCTTGCCTATAAATAGGCTAGGGTCTGTTCATTTTGGAGGGTTGGAATTTTTGGAGAGAGGCGAAGCCCTGCAGGATTCGAAGCTCCAAACTTAAAAAGATTCAAACTTTGGGACGTCAAGGACTTGCTCATCCAGATCTGGTGCTCGGCGATCGTCAACGCCAAATAAGGCAGGTGTTCAAGAGGACCGGATCTTAGATCTACGTCGATATACTCCGGATCAAAGCTTGGTCTTTGATCCCGAGATTTGAGCGATTGTTTCCTTGGTGAAACAATCCCTCCGGCTATTATTTCCTTGGTGAAATAATACCCGTTATACTGCGTAGATCCGACCGGATCTAGATCTCACGGTGGCCCACGGATAAACCTCGGCGCAGGCAAACAACCCACGCAAGCGAGCGACCGCAAAACAGGAGCTCGTGATTTGTTCGACAAACAAGAGAAAAAGTTGTAATCTTTCTTTTCTTTTATTTTGATTTTCGTTGTAACCAGATCTTATAAAAAGACCGAATCTTTGTAACCGATAAACAGTTATTAAGAGTGCAATGGAATCAATGAAGAAAGACATGATTTTTCCCGCGAATAATCTGGCGACCACAGTGAGAGCCACCGATCTCGCTGCCGAGATCGTTGCGTCGCAGCCGGGGATCTTAATCCCGGTCGTGGAGGAGGTCGAATACGAGTTCGACCAGCAGAAGTTCGAGGAGTACTTGTCGTCCTCGTCCGGATCAACCTCCCCTCGCAAGTCCTGCAAGTCCAAGAAGTTCTCCTCCAGGAGAAAAGTTCGTTGGTACGAAGAAGTTGAAGCTACCAACGAAGATCTCGCCCCGCTGGATGCCGAAGCTGCATCGGGTGAGATCTCTCCAACTTCCAACCAGGTCAGATCTGCTCTGGCCAAATCTTCCGTTGCCGAGGGCATGGTGACTCTCTCGAAGAGAGCCCGCCAAAGGCAACATCAACGCCTTGCGAAACAATTCGCAAAGGCAATGGAATCTGTGGACGGGATCCGCTACAACACGGATCTGAAGAACAGAAGAGGCAAGCAGCCTCAACAACAGATAAGTGGCAGCTCCTCCAAGCCGCCAACCAACGAATGGATCCGCGTCAAACGGAACCGATCAATGCTAGAGGAGCGCATTCGTAAGCGCCGCGCACTATCAGTGCAGGCACGGGCTCAAATTGAAGAAGCCCGTAGAAGGCTGCAGAAGGAGGTGACAAAGAAGCCGACACCAACCCGCAAAGTCTGGAGGTCGAAATCCGAAGTGGCGATTCAGGCCAAAGAACAACCTTTGCAACCTTCGAAGCAGATTCAACCTCCGGCAAACCAAACGAAGTCGCCGACAATTCCTATGGCCACTCCGGGAGGTCACGCAGAATCATCCCGGAGAAAGAAGTCAGTTTTGGAGCGCCTCGGCCCACTTCCCGATGGACGATGCAAAGCTCTAGTTCAAGAACGTTTGGGCCCGATGAAGAAACCCCGAACGGCTCAACATGCTGGGGGTCGCCGTCATTCTCAGCATGACAAGGAGTTCAAAGCAGCTGCGTACGCCGATTTGCGCATTGAAGTCCAGGAGCCCGCTGAGAGCTCACATCCACAAAGGTAGGTTTCGAGGCGCGTAACTTTTGACAGCCCAAAGAAAACAATTCGCCCTCAGAAGGAAATGTTGTCGTCCGATGACGATGACATTATACCTGAGAGATCGTACCAACACACGATAGGTTGCTCCGACTTTCATACGGACGAGCTGTACTATCGTGCTGGGGGTACGAGTAGAGCCAGAAAGAGAAGTCCTCATAGGCTCGAAACTCAATGCCCCTGTTCCAAACTCATTCGGGCGGTATTGTCTGAATGTAACTGCATCAAGACGGTCCCCGAAAGAGTTTCGGTTTTCGAAAGGCTCAGCACTGAAACCCCAAAGCCAAGGCCCAGGCGTTTCCGATGAAGAAGAGAGGTGGTTGAAAACAGAGAATTTCCGAGGGTCACCGCTAATATGACCAGCAAAGGGACATCGGCATGGGATGATCTCGAGTCGATTCTGAAAGCATCCCGGCATCTAACCCGTCTGCAGTCCGGAGCCATCACACGAGGAACTTATGGTAGGGTTCGGATAAGACCACCTTCAGAAGATGAAGAATCGGATGCTTGCTCT